>CXYZ01019992.1:97741-140821 GCA_900006705.1 Sonneratia caseolaris
ATATCCTTTGTGCAACTTTTCAGAAATTCCGGAAATCTAAGGGACTTAATCTGGAAAGCAAGGACTTGGTGCCTCTCAAGACTGGGGCATTTATAGTTGCTCCTGTAAGCTGAGATTTGACATATAATTTTTCCATTTCCTACTTTTCTCTTGATTTCTTAGGTCCTCACATGTGTTTGTTTTTATTATTTCATCCATGTACCTTTTGTTCATTCCTTTATGATGGGATTCTTAACATGCAGTGTCCTCATGATGGGCCTTGTCCATTAGAGAAAACGGGAAAATATTGTCATTTTGTTCAGCGCTTGGAAAGGACTTCATCTCAACGTGCATATAAGGTTTGTTCAATAGTTACATCAATCTTCTTTTTATTTTCATGTACTAGACTTGGCTGAATTTGTCAGCTGTTATTGCACCTCTGGAATGAGAAGCGTAGGATAATATGGCCTTAAAAGTACAAAACAGAGTGTTGCCTTACAACTGGGAACTGCCTTCTTCTTTGGTCAGTTGTCTGTACCATCAAATTGCCAGTGTAGCTCAGTCCTTCCTGTTGGAAGCTTGCCTATCCATATGTAGTTTCTTAAAAATGTCAAGTTGATAAATGTGAAATTTATTCCTGAAGCAGTTCTTATTTTCTGCAGCGTTCTAAAGGGGAGCCATTGCGTGGATTTGAAGATGAGAAATTCTGCTATGTTGCCTTTAGACGAGGTCAACGTCCACAGTAAGTATGCAGTCGTTGTTAAAATGTACTTATGTCAATATTTTCTCTGAGGTCCAAGCTATTTATAGCAGCAGCAATTCTATGACTAGAAGCTGCACATTTGTGACTGTTAAATCATATTTCCAGTACAATAACTTCTACAATTTAAAGGAAATTCAACACTGTATTTGGGCATCTTGTTTTCCCTTTATCCAATTGATGACTTGAACAAAAAGAACTGAGCAACTGACACTAAACAATCAGATTTGCTGCTTTTGAGATTTCACCGTGTCTTGCTCCTGGAGTTTAAGGATGTTATTCTTTGAAGAAAGTTTTATTATATATGCATGCTTGAATTGTCTAAGCAGAGAACCCTGGCCTCTTGATGGCATGACATTTGAGACTCTGAAAGAGCAGCATGCTTGGAGAAAGCCTGAAGATCTCGAAATTGATCTTGGTATGAGTTCTCCAGTGTTATTCCTTGCTTTGAAGTTTCTTTTGACCATATTTTGGTGAGATCACATTTTGGAATACTTTCTTTGACTATCCTCTAAATGTTTTATTTTTTGTAGAGGACTTAATTAAGATGCAACCAATCGATGCTCCATCTGAAGTGAGAGTTTTATATGAGTCTGACATCTTAGAAAGTGATATCAACAATGAAGTTATTCATGATAGTGAGGAGGAGGGAGAAGGAGGAGAAGAAGAGCCTGTCCGGGCTAATCTTGGGGGTGGCTGGGGTAGGATCATCTTTTCACCTGTTCGGAGGGGCCGACAAGTTGCAATGGACGTGTGCCGATCAACCAAGAGGGATGGTTCAGAGGGTGCCTTTGAGCATATAGTGGTAACAAAGAGCAAGAATCCTACATTGCATCATCAGGCCCGGAGATCTCTATGGGGGGATCTGTGGCCCTTTTAGGTAGAACTAGTTCTTTAGCCTTTAGTTTTCTTTTGTTCCTCCTGTTGATTTTATCCAACTGCCTTTTGCACAATGTGGAGGAGACAGTGTACCTCCTAAAGCTGGTAAGAGTTCATTTCTCCAATAAATAACTATATCTTCAACTCACTCTCCTATTGTAATCTCAAAGACTGGCATGAGTCTTGGTCAAGCCCTCCATATCTCCTTTAGGCACTACTTGGTATTACTAGGCTCGCTTTTACTCTTGTGGAGGTCAAGGCTTAGCTTGTCGATGGAGGTTGTTAAAGATATCTGAGCTGGGGCTTGTTGGGCTATTATATGTCATTGATTCTCTTTGCCAGATGTTGCAGTTCGGTGTAGGAACCTAACTATTTGCCCTACTATTGCAGAATCCTTCATTTATTTGGCTGGACAGCTTGGAATTTGACGATCGACTGCTATGTTGCATTACCTCAGAATGCCAGGAAGGAAACTTAAGATGTTCAATCACTTCATGCCGTGAAAGTAGCAGGCCGTTGTGCAACTTCTCAGGTCTATGATTTCTGATACATGGGACGCTCTGGCAGGATGACAGAGGATGGAAAGGCTAGGTTTGGCTGGTCACTCATCGGGCATCCCTGTATTAGCTGCTCAGTCCGTCTGGCAGGCAACAATTTTAGGCAGGACCGAGACTGTCTACTTTCTAGGACTTTGGTATTATACATGAAGTCTTTAGGAGAAGAGACAGATCCTCTCGAGTCCCTTGGTGCCCTGTCCCTATTCTCCTTGGGTCAAATTTCTAGTAGTTGGGATTCGAACCAAATTGAGAGATGTAACATATTCTTGTATGTGAAGATGTCTCATGCAGATTGCGTCGATAAATAAATACGTACTTTCCCCAGAAGCTCAACTGTGTATGTTGATGAATTGGGCAAATTTGCCTCAGTTCTCGGTTCCTCGGCTCGTGACGAATTTAGGTGACAAATGAGGCTGTTATTGTACATATATGTATTTAATAGCGAGGCTTGCTCCTCTCTGAGAGTTGATGTCATTATGTTGGCTCGATGGCGCCTACACATTAATATACGCCAACTCAATGAGGTGAATGTGCTCATGTTCGAGAACTATTAGCTCAAGAGTGGCAAGCTCGCATCTTGTGTTTATGGCAATTGATCTAGTGCTCAAGTTCGCCCATCACCTAAAAGTTGGGTGGGTTGCATCTTTGGTTCGTTGGATTAGGTTTGAATTAATGTAATGAAAGCCCATTGACATGGCAGCCTAGATGGGCAAAAGGGGACAATGCTATGGAAGTCTTGTAGTTGTTCTGCCACTGTCGACTGCCAAGATTGTGGAGTTGGAATCATAGAAAAGCCATCAACCTATGGACCTTTTGAGTTGAAAGTCGTACCTCGTCCGTACATATGGCTAAACAACTTTAGTTTCTCTTGATCCGTCAAACAATGTCGATCCCGACGAACAGGGATCTTTGTTTTCTGCCACTGTGTTACTGCTCTTCTGCCCCCGCTTAAGGGATCTCCCACCTCGCCCTTCTCTTCATTCGCCTCCGAGGTTTTTAATTGGGGACTGTGACCTCGATTCTGATCACCATCGTTCTTGATGAGGCTGTCTGCCAGATCACAGATTGCGGACGATATCACTGGAGGTGATAGTGACCAGAGCGGAGCCAGGCTCCACTTGTTCCGATTCTGTCTTAACTCTCAACTGAGAGGCTGTCTTACTCTCCATCGATCGAGGCCTTTTTTATCCCTAATTTCAAAATTAGAAAGTAACGGTAACTCAAACGTTGCAGGTTTTGAGATCTCTAACCCCACCAGCTCCCACCCAGGTTCCATCAGAAAATGACCCTATCCGCTGTGATTACCCTACCCAATAACGATTGAACAAGTATAGTTGTACGGAAAAATTTACAGGTAAAAATCGAATTTATAACAGTTACTTATTTGTCATAATCATGCATAGAAGATTCACTAGCAATTGATCAAAGAGATTAAAAAAGAAAATGGGCCAATCATCCGATGGTGGCTTGATGCATATCGGCTAGATGATAAGGCAAATTATTGCTTTCTTCATGTCTTAAGTTCTTTCTGTTATCATAAATGGAAAGCCAAGAGAAGTGATTTTCCAGCCATGAGTTAGAGCCGGTGCATATGATCTCCTTGTCACCCGTTGGAGGGGGCATTCACACCATTTATGAGACGTCATCTATAGCTCGTAAAATAAGAAATCCTTTTGATGAGTTGATAACCAACAAAAGCCAATTCATGCACATGGGATCTGAAATTCCCACCTAAAATTTGACTGTAAAGCGCCTTTCTTTAGAAGAACGAACCCTAATTTCCTCCGATTCATCACACCCCCCCGAAATGCAGTGTCTCCCCCCAAAAGGAAAAAGCGTGCACAACATTTTGCCACCTCTGTCAAGCAAATTCAATTCCTAGGAAGAAAATGATGGATGCATAGAAACGGGAACCCTTCGACACAAATTATGTACTATCAATGAAAGTGAAAAATGCAGACAAGGAGGGCTGCCTGTATTATTCTCTGTGTGATATTGAGACACCATGAATTCGATTACCGTCAACTGTATTTTTCTGTACCATCTTACTCTCTTTGAAGGAGTTGCCAACTTCTCAAGTAAAATATTTAAAGTGGCAAGTACCAATTTTCATACCCATTCAAACTAATAGTTCACTACTTATATTAGTAGAATAACAGTACTTGTTTACGTGTCCGCTAGTGTTGTTAAAAGTGCGATCCGGACCGATTCAAAATGAACCCAGAAATCTGTCATGGTTCATATAAATATAAACTAACATGAAACTATTTATAATTAGGCCAGTTTAGCCTATCAACCATCAGTATTTTTAAATTAAAAAAAACACAGTCTATTTTTTTTGGTGATAGATGGGTGAACGGTCTTGGTGAATAGTGCACGTGAACAGTATTTCATTGAATAGAAGAATACATTTTTAATGTGATTTGATAAACAGTACTTTGATGGGATGTATCCCATTTGTGGTGGTTGATTTTTCAATAAAGGATGGGAGATTGCGATATTTGGCGGTGGAGGGATATAGTTTACAGTTCGTTCGGACAGTTTCTTAACGGTTTCGGATTGATTTAGTAGGTTAACGATCTGAGCCGATTACGGCTCAACGGGCTTATATTACTGACCCAGCTCGTAACTGCCCCTGAATCCAATAAGAGCGGTTTGTGCTGGTTCCGAGTTTGGACGGTTCGGTTACGTGCTGGTTCTGGACCAGCCGACTCCGTTTAACAAATCTAGTGTCCGCCCAAAATTAAACTAAGATTGCTTTTTTCACTGGTAAGGAGCTTTACGCAGTTTATAGACCGACTATTGATCCAAAATTAAGAGGTCCTGAACTCCACTTGGCCTCTTTGTTCATTCCCCTCCACCCCCTTGTGGGGGGTGGATTCACAGCTTCCGTCGGGTGTGGATGTGAGAATTAATTAAGGAGACAAAGCGAAACATGAGCAACATTCTACGGGTGAAACTTACACTATATTTTACGATTTCTCTTGAGCGTAAGCTTGGCGACCGTGACCATGCCTCCTTAGAATCCATGCTCGGGCTCCTTGAAATCTGTAAACAAATTTGCCACCCAGCACCTCTCACTTTGTCTCTTCGTTCGTGAAGATCACGGCGACGTCTGCCTGCCGATTGGTGCTCGCCGCAAGTGGATTTAGAATTTTCTCCAATCGATAAATTATGTGTATGTATGTGGTGGGGGCTGAACTTGTGCCACCTTTTACACCGTTGCCGTCTCTTGGCCTTGGGAAAGAACATTGTTCTTACGCAGACAGTACAAAAAGTTAAAATCATTTTTAGGGTTTATACAATTTACCTTAGCCTGCATCAACCAACATAGATCCCCTTTCCCCTGTTGACTCCTTCTCTCCCTATTCTTGTGAGTATATGGTTCTGATTATTTTTATTACGCTGATTGTTAAGATAATAATACAAATTTCAACTATAATAAGACTATGTTGGATTGTGAGAGTAAATATGATATTTTTATACTTGATAAATATATTGAATATAAGTGACCGATAGTAAGTGTCATGGGTATCCTTGTAAGTGAGAAAAATAATATTTGATTTTATTTTTACATGATATAACATGAATTTCAGGTCTTGTAATCTCATATTGTAATAAGTCTACAAACAAACATTGTAATCTTTAGTGCAAGATTCAAAATTTACACGACATGTCAAAATTCAATGTGATTAGATTAAGATCCTATAATTTATATATATGATCAAATTATTATAAGATACAATCGTACATGTTTTTTCTCTTGATCGAAAGATGCCTAGCACATATAGTAAATACTGCTTAAAAGAGGAGTCTTTACTATTGAGAAGTTTGGCATGTGGCAGATCAAGGGTTGGTCGGTCAATTCCTCACCTAATCCATCGTTATAAATCATCAACAAGCTTAGGTAGGCACGTGATGACGTGAAAGTCTCAGCTAAACCAGTAATCTTATGATATAGCACAAAAGAGCGACAATAATCATAAACCCTTATTAGTGAGTGATTATTTAGTCGGTCAACATTTCATGTCGATGCGGTTAAAAAGTCAAATCCACAGGGAGTCGAGGAACGACTCCAACTGCGCATGATCCTCCGCCATCAGCACCCCCTGATACTCCTCCAAGATCTTCTCTAGCACTTCCTTGTTACTTGGAGCGTCGGGCAAGAGAAGGTGATCCATGTTGTCATCTTGGCATGGGTTCGAGGAGGTTAGGATGTCGCAGTCCAAGCTCATCAGCATGTCCTCGATGTACTCGTTGGCAACGTCTTCTCGAATTCTGTTTAGAGTCCTCGATAAACCTTTATTAGCTGCCGAACTCACTGAGATGTCGCCAACGACTCGACTGTTGAAACTCGAGTTGCTATCGACCCTGATCATGGAAGAGGGTGAGGCTGAGATTCTGACGGCCTTTGGCTGGTGGATTTTGACCTTCGTCGTGAGCTCCCTGGAATTCTTTGGATCCTTGGGGGTCTGCTTCGTGACTTTTGTGGCGTCGCTCTTCCTCCTCTTGGGACCTTTAACCGCCTTGTCCGCGGAATACCTACGGCTCTTATCAGAATCGCATCTCTTGCTGAGGTGAGAGTTCCAGTAGTTCTTTATTTCATTGTCAGTTCGGCCCGGTAACCTTCCAGCGATGAGTGACCACCGGTTTCCGAGAAGAGAATGCATGCGGATGATGAGGTCCTCCTCGTCCGGGGTGATGTTCCCTCTCTTGATGTCCGGTCGGAGATAATTCATCCACCGGAGCCTGCAGCTCTTCCCGCACCTTAGTAGCCCTGACAATCACAAGAATAAGCCGAACATCATATTCAGCTAAAATCTGTTCAACAGTTAGTGAAGAATCACGGGGGGGCGAAACAAATTACTGCAATTATAAGTAAACTAAGCACCAGCTTTCTTGGGCAAGGATCTCCAGTGGCCTTCGCCATGGGTCTGAATGTAATGGACGAGCAAGTTGTCTTCATTGAGAGTCCAGGGTCCTCTCCTTAAACCCACCTTCGAGCAGCACGGTGCCCTCCCCATCTCTCTCTCTCTCTCTCTGCCCCTTCTCAGTCTGTGTGTCTCTCTGCAACTAATGCCGGGAAGAAGACACCACAAAGACAGAGTCAGACGTGGGAGAGGTTGTCAGTGGAGAGTGCTCTCGCCAGTGGGTTGGCCTTGTGACTCCCATCTTCCCTTCCCCTTTATATACATACACAAACTCCACGGTACATGGAAAGATAAAATAATATATAATATAAAATATGTGAAATAAATTATGCTCAATCCAATTATATTGCCCTCGATTTTGAAGGAAAGAAAATCGTAAATTCGATTAACAAAATTTCATAGCATTTCCTACTCGTATTTACTTCTAAATCATGATTATCTCGGTAATCGGAAAAGGAAAAAAAAAAACCACAATTGCATAATATTTCGAAGCTTCAGCTCTCCACGTGTATCAATTTTGCCCATGCACGCCCCTTAAATCACCGCTTCATAATCACCCCCTTTTCTTGGCTGTCCCTTTTGAATTCGACACATCACAAATATCGGTCGGTGATCAATTTTGCGTCCCTTACATATGCATTCTGATGAATTTTCTCCGCCAGTATTAAATTGAAGCAAAAGGAGAGCCGCGAACTGATCAATTGGGAACAGGAAGGGAATATTCGAGTCACACTAGTAATTTTTGAATGTGACGAATCCCTCAATTTGAAAATTGATAATTTGCATCACTCTTAATTAGCCTGTTTAGTCGACGCCGTGCCTTAACAAGCCAGCTCACCCAAGCGAGCGACTTATCCCCGACGATCTGAGGACACTGACCCATGTTGGTCCTTGCCATTAAATTTATTGATTGCCGGGTAAAATTGCAATCATTTCACTGTCAGTCTGAAATTAAAAAGATTCTTTTTTATCATCTTTATATAGTAAGTGCTGAATAGATAGAAAAAGGAATCTGTTCATTTTGCGGTTAATAAGTTGCCTTGAGATCGAAGAGGAAAGGCATCGGCTCATGTCCGATTCAAAGCTCCCACCCTGTACAGTGCAAACTCGTACATAATACGTGTGGAAGCGCCTGTAAGAGGAACTGAAGTGGTAAGATGATCAGTTACTTCGCTTGTTTTTTTTTTTTTTTTCCTTTTCTCTCTCCTTTCTAAGTCCTAATCGAGGAGGATGCAGGGGGATGATTACGGGGGCTAATAATCACTTCATCATTCAGTGCATGCACGGTCCTCGACAAATCAAGAACGACAGCTGCATCCACGAATAGATCCCGAAATTTCGTATGGATGGGACGAATCTCAATGGAACATAGAAGGGTTAGAATTTAATAAGATGGAATGAGATAATTTACTAAGTAAGATTAAGTGGTATTTATATATAACATCATAGATTTTCACTCTCTGAATGAATGAGCATGGACCAGGCAATGTTCGCAGTGGGTGTAATCTATACGAGTGAATTGGCAGTACAACATCGCAATCCTCGAAATGCCGTCTTCATTTTGATCGGCCGTGCCAGTACCACTCAAGCATGGCGAAGTTTTTTTTAATAATTAATGAAACTGTATGTGTAACTCGGCAGTACAACAAAGGGATTACTCGGCAGTACACTCAAGCTGTGTCTGCGCCTTCACTTGAGAAAGGAGAGCTGGATGGAGTTGATGTCTGTTCCCACACTGTGATAAAAATAATTTTAAATTCGGTACAGTAATATTCTAATACTGTTTTTTTCGTACATTTCTATTCTCCTTTTTTTTTTTCCCTTAATGTTTCTTTCTTTCTGCCCGATTTCTTTACTGCTGCGAGATGGGCAGATTCAATGCTTCGAGCGTAAGGGAAAATTTCCAAAAGATCTCTTAATTAAAGTTAATCAATACTTATGCTGGAGATTAATTGGCCACTAACTCTGGAGAGTTGTATTGTTTTATCCGTCAACTGTAATCATTAATAGCAACTTGGCCTAAGCGCGAAGGATAAAGGAACATGTTTATGCACCAAGCCCACTTGAATTAATCAAATTGATTAATTACACTGGTAAGAATTGTCTCATTCAACTCACTTGGGTGTGTTTTACTTTTTTTTTTTCTTCTTCTTCTTCTTTCTTTTTTTTAAATTATGGATCAGATAATTGATTGTGTATTAAAGTGGTCCCGTTGATGATCTTGGCGGATGGCATTGGGCAGGTGGATGAAAACATGATCACCCACCCGTGTACTATCTACCCTTCTTCTTCGTCATGCACGTATCTATCCTTCTTTAGCTATCATTCCATGAAATTAATCCCACGTGTAGTTTTTAATGTCGCCCGAGCCACGTCGTTGTTCACTCATACGGCACATCCATTAGCGTACTAGGATATATATATATATATATATATAAGGGAATGATTGAATATATTTACATATATATATATATATGAGTGCCGCAGGATATGTTAATTTCAAGTCGATGGTGGGTGTCGATGCATTTAGTAACATCCCCTGCAAGTGATCCAATTCGATTGATCGTTACTTGGTTCCCAGTAGACAGCCACGTACAACAAACATGTCGAGACTGAGGCTTGGTCGCGCTTTGGGAGTATTTTTCATCTGGAGGAGAGAACATTCTTATACATCATCGTATAAAACAGGACAGCCGGCGTGCATATATATGGAAAGATACGTGCTAAGATTCTATTATATAAAAAAAATGTATATTGAATTGCTCACTCCCTTTTCTTGGCAATATACAAGTAGTAGCTAGGCTCGTGAAAACTCTTTGAGGATTCAACAAGCTGGCTGGGAAGAACTTCGGAATCGGGTGTGAACGGTGCGTGGTACGTGAAGCTTAAGCCCGACCTCGCCTGCAACTTCAGTACGTAATGTAGCTAATTAACCCTTAAGCCTGCAACTTCAGTACGTAATGTAGCTAATTAACCCTTAAGCCCGACCTCGCCTGCAACTTCAGTACGTAATGTAGCTGATTAACCCAACGCCAGCTGCTCTTAATTTCGTTCGGATGTGGCTCGGTGCTGGAGCGTGCTACTCACAATGCATAATTGCCAAAGCGGTCTCCTTAATTAGAGCTGTCCCACATCAGGTTGAACTGCAAACGATACTGCAAGACCCGTCTGGGTGATACGCAATCTACATACACCACGTACATTGAACCATCCTTCACGTTTTGTTTTTCCCGTCGACTTTTCCTCAATGTCTCATTCGATTCCACGGTTAGCAATAATCATTATTGTCAGTATTATTTACAAGGAGGACTTTTCTTGAGGGCCGTGATGTCGATGGCGATCTCTCCTAGAGAGCCGGCAGCCTTTTGTTCTTGGCCGTCCAATCAGCTGATGGATAGTCGGAAAGGGTGGTCCTAGTCTGATGATGTTGCACTCCCTCTCGCTTTACCCATCCGACTTCGCATTTAGTCTCGAATGACATGATGCCACCATCATGCCACGGTTCGACTGAGCATCGGTCCCGCCTTCTAAGCGTAATATTTGTTTTTTTTTTTTCATATCAGAAAATGAGCATTTAAAGATTAAGAAAAAATAAACATGTCCATTAGTTAAACATAATTTGCTTAGCTAGAAATCTTTAAAATCCTCTACCATGGGATTGCCAAATCTCCCATTATATATCTATCTCGTGTATTGAGTTGTGCAGTAGTACATAAATGGCCCGACCATGTTTCACTGCACACATGTTCTCCTCCATCGATTTTGTTTGTATCTTCGCTTCATCAGCTTTTCATAATCCAGCGATTTAGTTTGTATCGTTTGAAGACTTGTCATGCGATAGACTTTGCATATCGATCCGTACCGTGAAGTTACTGGACATGGAGCCCAAACAAATTGAAAGTGCTCGATAGAGCTTCATCCGGTCTAACTAAGTGTATTAATTAATTTGAGAAGAAGTTCTCATTACCGCCGTACTTCACAAAAAAAATAATAATTTCCGTCCAATTATTATTACATCAATTCAATAAGCCCAGGGGAGGAGGGAAATGAATATCATGACAGCATACACAATAATAAAGATTTTCATTTTTCCACCCTTCATAATTGAAAAAAAAAATACATACATTTAGAATGAAATAAAAAAAATATTGATATAATAAAGTATGAGAAATCTAAAAGATTAAATTTGTGATTTCTTAATTGTTAAATGAAAACTTGTTGTACCAAATTCAATTTATCTTTGAATAATAGGAATAGGGAATAGAATCAGATTCAGACTCTAAAGCCGTCGCCGGTCAGTGGGCAACCATATTTCGAGGGTTTCTAGTCCATCCCTCCTCGCTGCTAGGAAGCTGCAACAGGCGTATTCAATGAGATTCCAGAGGCGATACCTCAATTCTTACGCACAGGTGGATTTGACGTGCTGGATCCTCGTGGTGTCAAGTTCCTCTGTGAGCTCCCACCAGACTAGTGGCAGCAGATGCCGAACGAGGTCATCTGGGCCTCAAATAAGTCACGACGACATGTGGAGCTCCTCCTGACGTACTACTACTGTCCAATACGTCGCATTGCATGAAAAGGAAAGCACAAGCTTAGCCACATCCTCGAACGGGGCTGACCAACGGCGTCGACACCTCCGTTGGAGTCTCCAAGCCTTCCTCTGTCCCCAAAAAGCGCTCCTGAACATGTGCTGCATTGCTCCCATGATAATGATGGAACTTCTCGCTGACTGACATCCTCACCCAGCAAAAGGCATGCTCGCTCTGATACCACTTACTATGAACTTTTAAGACTCCGAGGCTCGCTGCAAATGCCTGGACAGCTATATTCTCCAAGTCAGCATAATGACTCTGAGTAATCCATCCTCCGAGCGAGCACGCATACGGACCGATATCAATTCATTAAGGAGGTTCATCATCTCTCTCTCTTTTAATTAAGGTCATGTGTTCGGTGAATAAACGAAATTGATGTTTTAAGAAAGTTTTATTATCTTTAATAGGTCGACTAAACTCGAATTTGAGTAATGTCGAACAAATTAAAATTTCAGAATATATACTAAATGCGTCCATAGAATATGACATTTCGAAGGGGTCCAAAAGAAGAGAGACGACCGGTAGGTAGTGGTGAGAGTGCATGTGCCTTTTCCGATCATTGGGTCAGCTTCGACCGGTAAATTTCGACTACCAATCCTCCCAGTCATAGCATTTTACGTAAATTAATCCACACATTATGATCATATCGACCTGAGAGACTGAGAAGTCGATAGATTCATTTTCTCTCGGGGAGACTTTTCCCATTTAATTATTCCTTATATTTCTTTCTTTCTTTTATAATATTATTATTCTCATTAGATTTGCGGGCATGTTGGATAATAAAAATAAATAAACAAATGAGAAGAAGAAGAAGAAGAAAAAAAGTACCGTTGGACGTAGGTTCACTCCAAAGCATGACCCTGACAGAGAAACCACAACGTGACCAAGCAGCCAATAGCATGGAGGAATCCTCCTCACCATGGAACCTTGTTTTTGAAAATTCTGCTCAGCCACCCACCTAGGGCGTGGTAGAGTGGTTCGACACTCATCATCCCAATGAGAGGACTTGAATTCGAGTCTCACCTGCGGCGAACAGCTCTTAACCCTTTAAATAGGCCGATTCGAGATGATCCAGATTAGTCACCTGGAAATTCAGTTAGATACCGACAATTTATATTTAAAAAGAAAAAAGAAAATTCTGCCCAGCTAATTAAGATAAGTAGGGTCACTGTCAGTTTGATTTATGACCGGGCCGATGATTCTTTACCGACAAATGAACCAAAACTACAAATGGTATTGAGTTCCGTATAGAACGTGGGTCAATATCTCTGCGCGCACGCGCGCGTGTGTATACGAGTGTGCTTGAGTTTGATGGGGGTAGGTGTCAGCCCCTTATGCTCGGACACGGAAATGGCTGCTAGGTGAACCCTCAATGGCATGGCAGCTAGGGAAAGGATCGAGGGAAGGAATGCCAAAGGATCAGTGGGATATATATAGGGCGAGGGCCAGGCTATGCGGGAAGGGGCACTCCCACAAAGACTTGGTCAAGGGAAGGTGAGTTGGACTTCCCAACCTCTCTAAAGACTCGATCAGGGAAGTGAGCTGGACGCCCTAACCACCCGGAAGACTTGCTCCCGGGCAAGTAAGGCGGACGCCAGGTGGCGGGCAGTGCGGGCCTGAGCACTTCCGCAAAACCCGGTCAAGGGCAAGCGGGCTGGACGCCCTAACCTCCCGAAAGACCCGTTCAAAGGCAAGCTGGCAAGCAACGGGCGTGCGGGTTCTCCCGAAGACTCGCTAGGGAAGTCGCTCGTGGTCAAGTGACGCTAATGTTCCATTCAACTGATCCAAGGCAAGGGCACGGTGCCCACAACCGAACTAAGTGCGGATGGCACTTAGGCAGACTCGGTATACTTCCGTCGTGGAACGATGGAGTCTCGGTCAAGGTGCTGACCGAGTGACTGTGCTGACAAACAGTCAAGCTTATTTAACTGCAGCCCCTAAAAGTGTGGAAGTGGGTGGTTATGGAGCTAAGGTGTCTCCTGGAAACCAGGGCCGGTGGTTGCCCCCTGCAAGGATAAATAGCCCTTAGGTCCTAAGGTCGAAGCAGCAAAGGGGAGAGCAACTGAAGAGAGTCGAGAGGAAACACTCAATCACCAAAAGTCGAGCAAAGGAAGCTCCGGCAACAGTGTGACCAATTCCCCGAAGCTAAGTGTGAACTCTTGGAGCGAAGTTCACCCGTCCAAGTGAGGAGTGCAAGTGCTGGAGTACGAGGCATATACTTGGACGTGACCGTGCAAGGTCGTGTAAGGATTTTGTGTGTTCTTGTAATTCGTGTTTGTGAATACAAGTGAGATTTCCCTTACCTTGCATTATTCGATTTTGATCCTTGATTGCTAAACCTCGCCAAGCTATTTCGTTGTGTGTGCTTCGGGTTGGCTGAAAGTGCACAGGACACTGTTCAGCACCATCGCAGGAATGGAAAAAATTGGGTGAGTTCCGACCCCTGTGACAGTAGGGCCCTCAGGGTGTTGGACTACTGGGGGCCGGCTGCTTTGGAAAATCCATTCTGGCATCTGAGGCTTGAGCTGCTCCACGACTCTCCGGTCACCACCGTAGAGCAAGAGCAAATGTCTCACATCGACGGGAAATTATCCATGACCCCCAGTGCAAGAAAGTAAGAGATGACTCACTTCCAAGAATGAAGCAACCAAACCACAGAGACACTACTCGAGTCACAGAAAATTTCACTTCAGCGTACGTCGTGAAAATGCTGAATGAAGCAACGAAGTTCAGCCACTGCTGTTTTCCAAAGGAAGGAACACATATACATATCATAGCACGTCCAGCACTGACACACAATTTACACCAGAAAAGGAAAGGCGCACGGGGAGGCCATGATCTAACAATAACAGGCATTGCCACTTGGAGATTCTCTCTCGATCAATTCCCAGTGCATTCAAGCATGGAAGCAGAGAAATATTCGAAAAGCTCCAATAAAAGTTTGTGGTCCTACCAGTTCTCCCGAACTATCTTTAACTTCTCGAGAAGGACCCTCCCTTCCTTGTACCTCTGCGAGTCCTCATGTGCTCTCTCGTATCTCCACCCCAATACCTCGTTGCAGTCGCTGCAGTAGACGTCAACCACTGTATGGAGGCCTGTGATGAACATCCTGTCCTCCCTTTGACCGACCATAATGTTCATCGCGTGGGAGAACAAGAAAGCCCGGCCATTCCTTCCCTAAAGTTTGACGGACGTAGAAATAAATAGATTGCTGGAAACACATGCACTATCTATGAAATCGTTCATTCATAGATTCATACAATTCAACAGCAGGATGATCACAAGAAGGATTGATGAGCTCTTGGATCAAAGCAGGAAAGATTAAATGCAAAGACGACAAAATTTAACCCCATTTTGATTCCCATAGATGATCGTGGTTGACCCACAAATTTAGATAAATTTATCCGAGGATACAAACCATAAAAAAATTTTCACTTCAACCTAATAATGCCATATCATTGTTCTATCAAGTTCCCCCTAGACGAGTTTTCAGGTTCGTATGTGGTCCTATCTGATTTCTCTCGTTGGCTTACTAAACAATCGAATGATGATTTGAATTGGAAGAAGATGGCTGATGAAGATTCACCTGAAAAGATTTAGAAATGACATCATCGTGGAAGGCAACATGGTTTCGGCAGTTGCAGCAACTATACAACCTCGGTCCAACCAACTCTGCCATTCCTTGGGTCAAGAAAACCAACGAAAGAAAATCCTCACAACTCCTTAAATCAGGATCTTTCAGACAATATGCAGCAGAGTTCATTCACAAAAGCTTCATTGAATCATTACAAGAGCTTAATCAAGAACTCGCGAATGCTCAATATTTACAAAGCAAGCAGCCGTTTAACACAAAAGAAGAGAGCAGCTCATAAGTATGGAGCAAACGGAGGATCCCCTGAACTTCCAGGTTTAATGTCCTATTACTGCCCAGAAACAACAACAACAACAACAACAAATTGACAATTCCACGAGAACAGCGGAAGGAGTGCAGCTAGCAACCAAAGCAAGTTTAGTGAACTGCCACCACCATCAGCGGTAAATCGCAGATAAGAACCATAATTCAACTTAGCACAGCAATCAATCAATTAAAACCTCGCCCAGGACGATTGGATTCGGGCGCAGGGCGCTGGAATCGCTTACCTCAGCGCTCTGGCTATGTTGATTGAGAGAACCCAGGGCAACCACTCCACCAAGGTAACGGGACACAAGGAGTTCTTCAGCGTTTTGACGAGGTATCGGTGTCGGAGTCTGGGGTCACCGGGAGAAGGAGATCGCTTCACTGATGACTGAGAGCAGAAGGCGACAAGTTGGGCTTGGAGAAGTCGATGAAAAGATATGGATGGGACCATTTTTCTCCAAACATAAATGTCGACGAAATTACGGATGGGCCACGTGGCCGCTTCTTTATTATTGTCATTCAAATGATTGTTACCTGCGACGGTGGACGGCGTCAGCTCGGCATGCCGACTTGCGCCACCGAACCGTCGCCATCGCTCGAGGGAGGTGGACCCGGCAAAAATTGAACCTATACTCTGGGAAATAAAATTTGGGAGCCCGATTAAAAAAAACCAGGGGACAACAAAAATCTTCCTCCAAAAGTGATTATGTAATATCATTTTTTTTAATCAAAGAAAGAGATTCTAATTATCGATGTTAAATGGTCCGCCCAGCCCAATTCAAAATAAGATTAGAACTTTTTGACTTGATTACAATTCAACTTATTAAATATAATAAATCGGTTTGATTACAGATCATAATTTATAAAATTATAAACTAATTTAGAATGTACCTAAATGAAGTGGCTCACAATTTGATCAATTTGAACTATGACTTTTTTTATTCTTTTAAATTATTTAAAATAAATACTTTTTCATTTTTAAATTTTTAAAATTATACTGACATAAATTAATTATTAATTATAAAATTTTTAGCTGATCCATCAGCTATACAATAATTCCAAATTATTTCTTAAACTCATCATGTAACCCTCCCTAAATTTGTTAAGAGCAATTGTATACCTAACTTGAGGTGGTACATGTCGATCATGGATTTTGACAAGCCAATTTCAGGCCAAATTGGCTCCGTTTAATATCTCTAATTATGATATAGCATATTATTATGAGATTGATGAATCTAGGAAATTTATCAAATCTAGGATGTAAAAAGGTAAAATAGAGAGAGAGAATCAGTAAAGTTGGTACAAGGTTTCACAGCTTTCCTGAGTTCAACGGGCAATGACTTTATCTGCTCCGTGCCCCTGGCTTGTTCTGATGGCGCACCCCAATAGCCATGGCAATTGCGGCGTCCGGCGTTCTACTGTTTGGTCAGTGCACAACTGCCAGCTTTGCCGTCCAGGACTTCAGGCCTTTCATTGGAGAGATGTTGCCCGTGTCCCACACATGAACTCCTGCAACTTCCCTGAGTGGATCAGCTTTTCAATATCATCCTCCAGCGTTTTACAGTCTCCCGTGTGATGCCCTGGGCCCAGATGGTACCGGCAATACTTATTTGATCGGGCATCTCGGGGCTTCTCTCTCAGTGGCATGGTGCACAACATTCCTCAAGAAGTGCTGTCGTGCCCCCTGAGCATTTCAACATTTTTGCTGCGAGTATTGCAAGAGGCTGTATCCTAGACCTTTCTTTAGACCTCTTCCTTCCATCATCTTCCAAGTGCGCCAAACATTCTCCCATGCACCTGCTTGGGCATAGATGCTGGCTAGAATAACGTAATTTGTAGAATTCTCAGGATCCATGTCAATAAGTTTCAAGGCAGCTGTTTCTCCAAGTGAGATGGAGCCATGGGTCCGACTCGCTCCAAGAATTGCACCCAAAAGCGAGGCATTTGGCTGAACACCTGAATCATGTATCATCCCAAAAGCATCTTCTAGTTTACCCGCCCGTGCAGATAGATCGACCATGCAAGACAGATGCTCCATCCTGGGAGTGATTTTGTACTTGCCAATCATGCTGCAGAAACATTCCCATGCTTCATCGGTCAACCCAGTGTGGCTACAAGCAAAGAGGAGACACAAGAATGTGATATCGTTCGGCTCCAGTCCTTCACATTCCATCTTCTTATAAAGCTCAACTGCAGCATGTCCTGAGCCATGCCGTGCATACCCAGCAATCAGTGAGGTCCATGATACAATGTTCTTTACCTGCATTTCGTTGAAGGCAAGAGTAGCATTTTCAATCTCTCCACATTTGGCATACATATCAATCAGGGCATTTCCCAGCCCCACATCACAACCCGATTGACATTTCACCACCAGGCTGTGAATTTGTTTCCCCAAACTCAAATTAGCTGAGCTTGCACACGTATGAAGCATTGAGCATAATATAACAGGATCCACTCCTAATTGCATTTGATTCAGCTCTTTGAAGAGATATAGGACATCGGTGCAATTACTGTGGTCTCGTCCGTATGCTGTGATAAGTGCGGAGCAAGATATGAGATCCTTTTTGGCCATGTGCTTGTATATGTGATGAGCAGTCTGGATGCTTCCACATTTTGCATAAGCATCAATTATTGATCCAGTCAAGTCCACATAAGACGCAAAACCTGTTCGAATAATTACGCTGTGCATCTGCATGACCTGCATGCGACAACCGTCTCCAGCACAAGCTCTCAAGACATTTCCAAGAGTAAAGCAATCAGGAGTCATACCTAACACGCATGGCCATAAAATGTTAGACACTTAAAACTGGTTAATAATACCATCTAACTTAGCGTTTAAATATATGCATGCTTATATCAATTGCACGGTCAGGACCTTCCCTCATCATTAGTTGAAATAGACGTAGAGAATCCTTCGGGAACCCCTGAACAGCGTAGCCTCCAATCATAGCATTCCATGTAACAAGGTCTCTCAATGGCATCATCTGAAATAGTTTTTGTGCATCGGCCATCTCAGCGCACTTAGAGTGGAAATCAATCAGTGCGCTCTGCACAAACAAGTTGCCCAAAAACCTCCCTTTCTCTATGCACCCTTGGACTTGCATCCCTGCACTCAAACAACTCAAGCTCGTGCAAGCACGCAGGGTGCTCCCGTACGTGAACTGGTTGGCCCTAACACCAGCTCGGCGCATCTCCATGAACATTAACAGCGCTTTCCTGTAGGACCCCTCCTGGCAATACCCTGAAATGATGGCAGTCCATGAAACTACATTCCTTTCGGGCATTACATCGAACACTTTGTGGGCCACTTCCGTGTTTAAAAGCTTCGAGTAAAATATGATGAGGGCGGTGGTCAGGGGGAGATTGGGTGCAAGCCCATTGGTTATGATACGACCATGGACCAAAAGGCCGTACTTGGAAGCCTCTCTAGTGGCGCAAAGTTTCAGAATCATGGTGTAGACGGAGGGGTTTAAGGAGCCACTGGCGACCATTGAAGAGAACAACAATGAGTTAACCCAAACAAGTTGCATTCACATCCTGACACCTGCCCACAACGCTTGCTAAGAGAAGTAGTACATAGGCAGTTGGAAAAGAAAGAAAGAGATGAGACGAGACTCAACAGGTCCAGCCACTTCTACCCCGCTCCCTCCCTCCCTCCCCGATCTTCCATGCTGAAATTACTCTCATTTTCCTGATTACCTCGAAGACGTAATTATTCCAGCAGAGAAGCTGCTGATCTTTACTTGCAGAACTTTTCTTCCAATGGCCTATAAGTTCACAACTTGTAGAAGTGAAGAAGCGTGCCTTCCGCGCCAGGACAAGGGGAAATATAAATTAGGTCGCCGCCTGACTGTTTAAGCCACTCGGAGATTATTTTGGTAATTNTGAAGTGAAGAAGCGTGCCTTCCGCGCCCGGACAAAGGGAAATATAAATTAGGTCGCCGCCTGATTGTTTAAGCCACTCGGAGATTATTTTGGTAATTTTCCTTATTCTTCCGATATTGCCACTGATTCGTTTCGGAGGACCTCATTGATATTTCACATGATTAGTTACCTGATCCCATTTCCAATGAAACACTCTATAATTAGAACATTACCTTGCTCAAGATTGGACGTCTCATGCAAGTTATTTCATCCATGTGCTAGCTTTCAGCCGGTCCTATCCGAGCAGGAAATTGAGAGATTCTGGAATGGAATTAGATTAGATTAGATCTCCGATTTCCGCCTCCATCACTCGGTGACAGATCCCGAGAGCGGGCAACATGTAAATGTCATAGTTTAACTCGACAAGGAATAATCAGCAAATCCACACAGCCTCGCCGAGCATCAAAGCAACCTGAAGTAGAACAGCAGAAGCTGCATACAGGTGCTAGAGATGATCCCATGAGGGGAAATGCGAATTAGGATCTTGGCAGTGGAAGAGAAACATGGGGACGCCTAAATCTTGTCATGGAGGTTCACCACCAAGTCATGGGCATCATCCAAGAGCTTCCACACATCCAAGTGACCAGCCATGCTGTTGCACTCTCTCATGATCTCCTCCATGCTGCTATATTTCTCGATGATCAGCTTTCTCCTCTGAAGGACCAAGGCTGCAATCGCATATAGCAGCAAGTCATCATTGGGTGGAGCCCGCAACCTCATCCTACCCCATGCTGACCAGGCGATCCCAGCCCTAATTGCTGCCTGGTCTGCCCAGATGACCTCCCAGAGGCAGAGAGTTTGGTCAAAGCTCAGCTCCCTCCTGAAGAGGACCACCACCATTCGGTAGACAAAGAAGCAGTCCTCTGCTTTTAGTTTCTCGAGGTGGCTGTAGAGGTGAGAATCCTTACACCTGATGATCCTGGAGACTATGCTCAACTGCCTCCTGATCCCTACCTCATCGAGCCTGAAGTTGTGTCGGGCCTTCTTCATGAAGCCCACAAAGCACCAGAACGCCTCACTATCATCGTCAATCACTGAGATGATTGGTGAGAGCAAGTCGCTCATCCCCTGACAATAGCCAATCTCTGGGTCATATAAGGCATAGGCTTCGAGAATTGACAGCAGACGAGCTGCATGAAAGACCTGGCAGGGTTCCAAATGGTCATAGTCCTTCAAACCGACACTATCAGCAAAGCGTCTTGCCTTCAGTTCCAGGACAGAAGCATGAGAAGGAGAGTAGATGACCCAATCTGCATTTGCCCGAACAGCATCAAGGCGGATGATTCTCTGCCATGTTGTGAAATCTTCATCCGTGTGCGATTTGGACTTATTTTCATATTCTGTGATTGACAAATTCTCTTCTATGGGCTCCACAAGATTTTCACATCCTTCAAGTTCACCAGATGTTAAAAATGGCAGAACAATGTCAGGATCGTCAGACTCGGAGTTATCAGAGTCAGTTGAAACTGAATCACCAGGTGAAGCAACTTCAGATGTGATTTCACTCTTTTTGACAACTCCTCCAGATTTTTCAGCACCTCCTTCACTTGATAACTGGGAAGACTGAACCACTTGATCACTTGCTGACCCTTGAGGATGCTTAGAATCTGAGCCTTCTCCCTCCACAACTTCTCTCCCTGATGAGCCTTCTCTCTCACTGGAAAGAGATGTCAGTACAGTGTCTGAATCATCCATGCCAGAATCCAAGACTTGACTGAGATCCCCACTATATTCGTTGCTTTCAGCATTCTTCTTAGAGCCACTATTCTTCTCAGTGCGTCTGACAATTTGCCTGCACTGCTTCCGTAAAATTTCATACCCTTTTCTGCAACATAGACCATAGCTTAAATTTTAAAAGTTGAGACTTGGATAGGTAAATGCTTCAAAGTCGTGTGAAAGTACCTGTTCTGACTTCTGACAGATTCTCGCTCCTCATTGGAACTGTTCACATCATACCTGCAAAAAGGATGTCCATTGTGATGTGAGAGTATTCAATATTTTCTTTTTTTTAATAACAAGTAGTTTATTCTCCCAGATGCATGAATACCCTACAAGTCCAAGGATTAAGTGCACATGTGTGTGGCCTCACCAAGGGCAACATGCTCAAGTTGAGAGTTTTCAGCATTTAAAAGAAAAATATGGAATTACCCTGAAGAATGTATTCATGAGAAGAAGCAATGATTAAACAAGAAGCTATCATAGTTGAAGGCAAGAAGTACAAAACTCCTATAGAAGGTGATAAACACTGAATTTAAGGAATAATCATTCAAAATTCTATATGCAGACAGCTCAAGGTGATCAATCAGATATTCAATCATATAATACAAACAGACCTCAATTAAGCATGATAAATAGTACCCAATATCATATACATAGAATTCACTGAATGACTATTATAAAATGGATAGAAGCTAACTAATCCATAATTATATTAATCAATTCGTTTTTGTAGAGAACTATAGATACAGTAAAATATAGGGCATAAAAAGCTGCAGAAAAATTTATTCCTAACAAATTTCATGTAAAGATTATGGCTAAGCCTACTGGAATAGTTAATGAATGCACATGCAAGTCAAATGCAGAACTATTATAACTGAAGATAGCTAAATTCCCAAATATAGATATAAATAAGACATGAATGAAATAAATAAAAAAATTTGACCAATAGCATCTTTGTTCACTTAATGGACTCAAATTACTTACACTCCTAGAAGGAATGGCCAAACCTCTGTTCTGATGGTCGGATCAACACCCTGCAACATTAGCATGATTAACCTAACAGTGTGGAGATCATCTACCAGAAAGCAAGACAAAAAGAAGATTCGTCATCATAGAATCTGTCCAGCAGACAGAAGAAGGAATCCCATTTTGATCCTTCTCAGCAAATATGAAATTGCAAAGATTCAGCATCAGAAAGATAATTTAGCAAAATGCCAAGAAATAATTTAGCAAAATATTAACACTCAACAGATAAACAATGGTAAACAGAGCTCATTGCAAAGGTTCTCATTTCAAAGTCTGTTGACCTGAATGTGCAGTAGCTAATCCCTGGGGTTCGGGATCACATCTTATCCTTTAAAAGGTCTTGAAAATTGCATCAAGATTAGTATATCTATTGTTTTAAAAGTTTATTACGTACTCCACTTCGGACTTTCTTCAGAAATTTCACTCCTCCGTCACAAAGTTTACCATTTGGCAGAAGAAAACTTTTCCATTGCTTAGGAAGAAGGGTATGTTTTCTTCTCCTCCGTGACCAAGGTGATTTAAGACTAGCCCTACAAAAGTGCACAACAAATCAGCCAGGTCATAAAAAATAAGATGAAAATGCAAAAGGACATTGAGCAAGCAACACATCTAGAAACACGAGGAGCAACTGATCAAGAGCCGATGTCTATATAGTGATTGGGGAAGAATGGTTCCCGCAGATGCTATGCATTTTAATAACCTGTAGCTACTGCATCTCTTCAGTTACACTATACGAGATTCACTCTCCCACTTAATTCTAATTTCTTGCTCAGTTACTCAATTTCCTATAAGATTTTACTTTATCCTCTGATTGTGCCTTAAGATTAGTCTTAGGCACATTTGTTGAGAGTACCTCTCAAACGACACGGAATATGGAAACTGATGGAGACCGCAAATGGTGAGATGGGAAAGGGTCACCTAAAAGATTTGAACTTGAGATTGAAGTTCATATAACCAGATCAAATAACAAAGAGAAGAGTCAAAGAAAAGCTCCAGTTGACGACTAGGTGATTATCAGAACTAATTGAAGAAAGCGAAAGATTTAAGAGGAAAGAAACTTGATCAGCTAAGAGATGGAAAAAAAATGAAAAAGGAATTGGAACTCACCGATTGGAAGGAACTGGTGAGGTTGACGAAGAAGCAACTACTAAGAAAATAGATCGCAATTGGATCCATGATGATGATGATGATTGAGCTAAAGTGGAACCGGACGACGGTGACAGAGACGGGGAGGATGAGGTGTGGCTTCGCCGGAGTGCTCCCATTAAAGGTTGTTTCTGTTGACCAAGCATCTAGATTTCTCAATCCCAACACATCGATTTTACCCTTCAAGCTTTCCTAAGGTTGAACTAGTCTACTGGCATACAATTTGGATCATTTTCCCTCTGGATTTAAAAACGGGGAATTTGCTTCTGCGGTGTTTTACCTACGAGAGTAGACGAGGGTGGCAGCAACGGCAAAGCCAGCCATAACCGTGTGACAGCAATGGCTATCCTGACATTGGAAGGGGCCACCACAGAGGACCAGAAACCTTCTACCCCGATAAGCGAGCCGCCGCTTCTACCGCCACCGCCACTGCCACTACCACCTTCGACGAATAGGATCCATCTGCCGCGGTACCCGCCACCGATGCCGGTGGAGAACAGGAGCATCAAATGCGCAGCGACACTCAGGGAAATCACAATCCTGCCCTCGTCCTTGGCTAATCGCAGGATCTCCAATACCATCACAGACTCAAAATCTTCCTTTCCACCCCCCTCTCCCTGTCCCCTTAACTTTCTCTCATTCTCTATCTCCCTCTACGCCTGCAATTGCCTCCTCGCAAGCTTTTACTCTATTTCAATGGAAGTAACAGTGAGATGAGAACCTAGAGATTACCGCTGACTAGATCAACGTCACACTCCCATGGCATCGATGATCGCTTCTCCCACTTCTATCTCCATTTCCACAATCTCCCTCCCCGTATCCCTTCGACATCGACGCAGAACCCGGGAGGGTGATTGATGGATTGGGCCGCCGCAGCGAGAACCGGAGCAATGGGGAAGTGAGCGGGCCGCTTTGGGCCCTGGGCCCGCCTAAATCAGCCTCTTCAGCGGTGTTAATAGAATATTGAGTTTGACAATTAAAATTTTTTTCTGCCGAAGAGATGACAATATATGACATATTTATCAGTATATTCCCTTCAGATAATTCTTGATTTATATGGCACATTTTCCTCCACGGCGTATGCCTCCCCAGTTCCCGCTCGATTAATCAAATTGTACAGAAAATACACGAAACGTGAGATTTTGGATATACGTATAATATTTTAGTGTGGGTACACTGTAATCAAGCTGGTGACCGACTTGCACCAAGAGCACTACCAACCCACAAACCCTTTTCGTTAAGCAAATGATGTTTTTTATAAATTTTTTTTTCATGATCTTGAAGTTCAACGAGTACCGACTAGTCAATCCAAGTTCGATCAATCAATAGATTTACTAGAGAGTTTCTATGAATAAAATTAGAATCCGCAATCTTGCCCGCAACAATTAGGTGCCATATATTAAACTCTGGCAATTGGTTGGTAATCGGCCCTTTGAATGGGATTGAATTCATCTGGTATAGCTCAACTTCCTCTCACCAATATCTCCCCGTCACTCCAACTCATCTCATCCCCTACTTATACCCCCAGAAACTTCTCATCCTCTTCACCAACTGCATCAGTTCCTCAGCCGCGCTTAACTGCATCGTTTTCACTCGATTCATCCTCTCTAGTCTCGTGGAAATGTCGAGCGAGACAACCCGTGCGGCCAAGGATCAGCGGGCGGGGGCGGAGGTCGTGTATGGGCCCGAAGAATGCTACCGGCACTCGGTGGAGCTCCTCGAGGAACTAGGGTTCCCGAGGGGGGTCCTGCCACTCCGGGACCTCGTGGAGTGCGGCCGTGTGAGGGAGACCGGCTTCGTGTGGATGAAGCAGAAGGCTCCTTACGAGCACTTCTTCGTGAAGACGAACACCCGAGTCAGCTACGCCACCGAGGTCACGGCCTACGTGGAGAAGCTCAAGATGAAGAAGATGACGGGCATCAAGAGCAAGCAGATGTTCATGTGGGTCCCCATCTCGGAGATGAGCATCGACGACCCGTCGAGCAGTAAGATCTGCTTCAGGACACCGATGGGCATCGGGAAGTCGTTCCCGGTCTCAGCATTCATCGACGACGAGGAGGAGAAGGCCGTGGGGAAGCCGAAGTGTTTGGAGAATGGCAACGATCAGGTGAAAGCTTGATCTCCTACCGGAGACAAATCTAAATAAATTATCACCAGTTGTCTGAGTGAAGTTCCTATATTATTGTTCAGCTTTTCACCTGAAACTATGGAGAGAAAATCGATCAGTCGAGCTTCATATGAATGTCCTGCGATTTCAGTCATAGTGCAATTTGTTCTTCTTCTCGACAAATGTTGCGCACCGGGCTACTAATTTTCTTTTTTCCAATTACGCCTAATATCCGAAACACTCAGTTAAAATCTCATTAACCGCAAAATTTAGATCATCCAAGAAGAGTTTAATGGACTGAATATAACATACATGTTCCATAGTTTATTTAGAAGTTTAAATATCAGGAAGGCTTATCTGTTAAACTTCCCGGAGATGCTGAACAAAGAAGAAAAGTCAAGAAGTCTGCGAAACAGGTGAAGGTATGCTTAAGGTTGCTTGTTAATATATTAGTGTGGCCCGACAAGAAAAAGTCACTTACAAACTTACATAAGTTAGTTAAAACAGTTCAATATCTCTTCATCTTAAATAAGGTTTCGAATTCAAATACTGTAAATATAAATAATTTATATTAAAAGATATATGTCTTCTTAGCGAGTCAACTCGACTCGAATTGGATTAGTTGAGTTCAATAATTTATTAATATCAATTCGCTTATAATGAAAAAGAAGAAGAAGAAAAAATGCCATGGTACGCTTTGCCGATTGCACAATTAATCTTATAATCCAATTAATGCTTCCCTGAGGTTAACCAAATCCGTTAGTTCCTCGAAATATCGCCAACTTCTACAATCTTTCCCACATGTGATACGTCAGAACATTTCGAAACCTCTAATCAATTTCTAAAATTACCAAAAGTGAATTGGGCGGCCGGGATTACGTTGCTTATATGATTTCCAGATCTCAATTCTGCCAGTAAAATTTCGTAGATATTTTTCAATTTTTAGTAAGCAATTCTTGTGTCCATGTACCACCCAATATGTATAGAAGTTTAGTGAAGCACTCGATGGGAAGACCGCTCACATCTGATTGGACCACCCGACTATGTTCAGTCAGCCGGCCACACACTTATTGACAACGATCACCAAGTCGGTCAGCTCGGCCATTATACGAGTGCTGGACCTCCCTTACTCGGACCAACGCAATCACCTCCAGCACGTAAGAACCATGTTGGTGGACATACTCCTCAAATCACCGAATATATCCCATTATATGAATAAGAAGGCAAATTTACTGATATCTCCAAAAATCATTCTCTCACTCTCTCAATATTGTTCTTCTCCTGCCCTTCGTCAACTTAAGTTTTAGAGAGTCATTCTAGGTAAATCCTGCCGGCCCGACTTTCATTTAGGTCATAGAGTCACGTCAAGATCTATCAATAGAGTGGACTTCCCACGAAGAACCAACTTGACACACTCGTAGGTCAATCCATTACTGCAACTACGACTGCGCCAGTAATAAGTGCAGACAATATCGATACACTTTAGAAAAACTAGATAAGACTTCTTCTTTCTTTCCATGTGGACCTGATTCTGATTCCAGCTGAAGAAAGAACGGAAGTGAAAGACAGCATCGGATTCAACATTAATTTTCTCGACTATTTCACCCTTGAAACATCCGCATAGCTAACAATTTGGAATCATGGTGATGAGCGGATCATGTGAATGGAATTCTCCTACCTAGAGATTCCTTTCTCTCTCTGCGTTCATATACGTACATATGTACGTACGTGGATACACACGTACGTACTCGTACATTGGACGTCCACCGCGTACATGCTGACCATCGAGCAACTAATTCGTTGTTTGGTGGATGTCTCCCAACCACGTCTCACAGCCAAAACACCTCTTCGGTCTTATGATTTTCGAACCTCCGCATCGTCCGATCTATGAGAATGTCCGTGTGGATCTTCCCATCTCACGATCCTCTAGCGCGGCCCTGTAAATAATCAATGAATTTAAGTGTTTTNCATGTCCGTGTGGATCTTCCCATCTCACGACCCTCTAGCGCCGCCCTGTAAATAATCAATGAATTTAAGTGTTTTTACCCGGAAAATACGGTCAGACTATACTCCATGGCTCATGCATTCGTGCCTAATAAAGTATTAATTACGTGTGTCTTTCTGATCCACCAAGTATTTTCGATTATCTTNAGTCAGACTATACTCCATGGCCCATGCATACGTGCCTTATAAAAGTATCAATTACGCGTGCCTTTCTGATCCACCAAGTATTTTCGATTATCTTACCTTCATATTACATCATACAAGCTCGACGAATTGCGTGCCATTCAACCGCTAGTTGTTGGTTGTCATTAATTATTGTACCTGTCACTATTGGTAAATTAGTGAATATTCCAAGATTTCACACAATCGATTGATTGGTCAACAAATCTCAATTATTAAATCACATATGTTATTTTTTGTGCATTATTTAATACATGTGTATTAATTTGAACTTAAATATCTTCAGATATAGATGATGATGATAAGATATTTGATTGATTTGCATTTAGAAAGTATTGACAAGGGTTGCCACCTTGATGTAAACTAAAAGCGTATNGATGAGATATTTGATTGATTTGCATTTAGAAAGTACTAACAGGGGTTGCCACCTTGATGTAAACTAAAAGCGTATCTCCATATGTTGTCAGTCAATCAATGCTTAAAACTTATTCAGCAGCTTCGGTTCTGGATATCAAGACTCCTGGAGCAGTTGACGGGAGCTATCCAGCCCCAGATGAAGGACCATGTGAGTATACATCGTCAATCCTTCTCATCATTGAAAAATCAAGAACGACTCTTAAGGGTCACGTTTGCATGCACGAACTAACTATGATCAAGTTGATATCATTTCAGGAAAGACCTTTTTTTCAGCAATAGCCATCTACCAAGTAAACCCACCTTAAGTAACATCACNGTTTCAGGAAACACCTTTTTTCAGCAATAGCCGTCTACCAAGTAAACCCACCTTAAGTAACATCACCCCCTGTTGAAATCAGGATCGTGGCCACATGGAATAATAAGCTGAGCCCCCTCGGCGAATTACATACATGGCTAGCTACAGAGAGGTTGCTTGTACACTTTGTCCGATTTGATGCACATCTGTTTATTTCCGGGATTTGTACCGTATCGGGAACTCTTTCCATGGATCTGTAATCCCTTTGGAATTAATTGGCGATGCATTCTTTCAAGGTATTTCATTTTCTAGTTGTTGCAGCTTAAACTTAGATCAATTCAAGGATGGACCACAACAGGTGATGGTTCCAGCATATAGAGAAGCCCCGATCTATCAAGTAAAAAACAATGCTGAAACTTTCCCAACCCTATCGATCACCCGAACAATAATTCTTGTGAATCCGACTTTTGGTTTCAGATCATCGGGAGAAGTCACGAGCACAACTTATGGCCCAGCTCGGGAAATTCAGCCCAACTTAGTTGGGCCCAGAAACTTGCGACTCAACGTCACGGAAGTCCACAACGTATGCTGACACAAATACAGTCATCTCCATGAGCAGCGCCTCATGACTTTTTTTGTAGTAAGGGAATGTCTTGAAGGCTTAACAGCCGGGTAACCAGGACTGCCATAATTGGAGAAGATCTTATCAGGATTTCATATATCCTCATTTTTAAATCGATTCTAATCTGATATTAAAACTTGGCATTACTTCATTTAGGTGTATAAGGTTCGTCACTATTTAAGCCACAAATTGGGGGCCTCGAGGATATGAATTTCTGGGCTTATGAACACTTTAACTTACTAGACAAGTCGGTAAACCATCCCAATATCCTCTTCAGTATACAGTCCGTGGCACAGCAGTGGAGATTGCACCCACGTCAACGAGGCCAAATTTCTCAAGCCCCTTGTCTTGGTGGATAGGATGACGTACGAAGCCTCAACCAGATCAAAAGAGCAAAAGTTGTCTCTCTCAGGATGGTCTTTTTAGGGTTACTAGATCGGCATGATTTGTTGGGCACCGCACCGATTAAGCGAAATCCTCTGATAATTGGACTTATCGATCGATTTGCTAAACATCCATTGAAGTAGTGACAAAGAAATTACGACACGGCTTAAATGCAAGGGTAGATGGATGTGGCTCCACAATTGGTGGCTTAATTAGGGGAAAAAATGGTTTAGAAAATGCTGTCGACAGAAATATAAGAAAATAAAATAACGAAGTCCAATGTGTTCCATATGTCTGCATGTTTTTGTTCTTAATCATTAACATTTTCTAACGTGGGAACCTTTTTTGTTTTTTTTTGTACCTTTTGAAGTATCTTAGCATTGTGCAATGTTTTGTGTAATTAAAAATTCTTGGAGAAGAGATTTATGCACTCATATTGTGTAGTTGAAGTGATATTGTATTTATCTATTTTTAAATAATATTTTACGTTCGAATCCATTAAGTGGAGATTATTTTTGAGTAAAATAACATTATCGTTTATTTGGTGAACTTGGCTCAAACCTAAAATACTCGTAGTCCAATGTGTCCTTGAATACAAATGGTGTATACCGAAAAAGAAGAAGAAGATATTTATGAGTTTAGAAAAGAATAAGAAGAAGAGGAAAATAAACGGTACAGAAAGTTTGAGATAAGTGAATCCAAGATTAGGGATGGCAATGGGGCAAGGCAGGCCGGACATTTGGATACCAAGACCTACCTCGTGCTCTTTGGCCGACAGACCCGACCCGACTCGTGAATTGACACAACCTCTTATAGCCCATATTATTTTAAAAATTGATTAAAAAAATAATAAACTGATGTAAAATACAGTCTAAATCTACATATTCATAATAATTTAATTTTAATTAAAAATAAGTGTAATTAAAATTCAAATAATAATTTATTTTAAATATATGTTAAAGCATGTCAAATTAGTCGGGGTGGGGTGGCAGGTCACGAGCCATACCCGAACCCACCCGCCTCGTGTACGGTGGGGGGCGAACCCAACCCTGCCCAGAGCGGCTCTGGCCTTGCGGGGGCGGCGCATAATTGCCATCCCTACCGAAGATCTACTCACAAGGCTGAACATAAATGTCAACTACAGAAGGATCCGCATTCTCGAGAGAGAATAAGAGATCGATTGGTGCCCAATAAGAAAAATGCCAACCGCACTCATTCCTCTCATGTGTGTGTTATTTAGCTATGAGAGAATCTGCTCACCCACGATCAAATGGCTCCATTCCGCGAGAGGACTCAGCCCTTTTTCTCTTTTCAACCACTCCACATATGATTCTGGACCCATTAGCAGGTTTAATTTAAAATATATTGTGAGAATTAAATATGTATAACTAAAAAAATTATCTTAAAATATATAATTTTTACCGTAATGTTAATATTTTATGATTTAAAAAATAGTAACAATATTATATATGTATAGCCAGCTGTTATGATTTGTTTTTTTATGATATCTTAATTACCCAATTGACGAGCAACTCGATGTGATTAGAAAAGGATCTTGTGGAGACCTGCTAATCACAGGACAGCAATTCCCTCTAATTAATTCTACGAGAATATAATGCCGCGTGCAGTAACTCATACATTCGTCCGTTCATCTAATGCTTACCCAGCACCTCTCTTAACCTATCGAAAACACTTTTGATGCAGTTACAAGAAAGATCCAAGGTAGACAAAATATACGAGAAAATGAAAAATGAATGGCGTAAGAGGTCCGTCCCCGTTGACGACGATTGGATCTAAAATTACATTTTTATCGAATTTCGAGCCATATGAAATCTCAACCTATCATCCACTTCTCAAGCATGAAATCGGCGGCCTTATTTCTAATTTCATGCAAAATTCGATCCGCTGAACTTGATTCTATCAATATGGCTCCTCTATATTTTTGTCTTCGCCTGTCGCCTCGCCACCATGGAACACTGTTTGCTGGCTTGAAGGAAATACTGCAAATGGGATAGGTCTGACCCAATCCCATCGAAACATTTCCCATCTGCGGACGATCCCCACGAGCCCAGAAGGAAATAAGATGGGGAGAAAAGCGAATTAAATCTAAGTATCTAAATCTTGGCTGGGGTCAATGCAGCTAGTCTCAGTTCTTCAAGTACCTTGCTAGGGTTTTGACCCTGCCAAGAAGGATAAGCTAAGGCGTGCGATTGAATTTGAAAGCAAACAGCTGAGATTTTCCATCGGTAATATAATCGACAAGTTATTTATCAAATGGTAATTAATTGGTGATGGCAGAAGGCTGACCTTCCCTAGACTACATGTCAGTCGTCCCCTTCTGTCGTCATTTCTCGAATCCACCCAACGTAGCAAAAGTTGTGAGGATAAATACATAAATAAATAAAAGAAGTTGCACTGATCGAGGGTTCCCTTTTCATGCAAATGAAGAATTATCTCCATAGTTAATTGCCGATACCAGAAAGTGCCCACGTAGAAACAAATCGGTAAATTTTGAAGGGTTATATTCTTAGTGTTCGTTATTGTAATTTTATGATTATTTTCTTAAATAAAATTTTATATTCAAGTTGGATAAGAAAAATACTATACAACATTTCGATTGTGTCAATTCAATTCATGACCGCAAGATATCTACCCTATCTCACCCTTTCATGTCACGCAAGTAAAATGATGCAAGCATTAAGTATTTTTCTTGTTGGTTCGTTACACCCTGTGGTCTAATTTTTTTTGTTCGTGCACTTAATCAATATTGCCTGAATCGAGCGACTCAAGCATAACTTGGCAATCAATTCGAGGTCTTTAAAGCAGACACTGACCAAAAACATGCCCATCAAAATGTATTGCTAAAATTAGGTAGGTTGAGTAGCTCTAACAAAATTTTGACTCGTCGTTGGTTTTTACTACGCTTGTGTCTCATCACTGTCTCTCTGCCCCCAAATCAAAACCCACTTGCATCATCTTCCTCATCATCGTCATCTCCTGCCCCTTCCCCCCCATAATTTGCGTGTGATCTACCTAATCAATCATACATTCTTTTCTCACGATCGATTAACTTTTTGGCAAAGGTGTCTAGATGATCACAGGGGCCACATTCCGATGAATTGGAACTTACCAATGTTCGGCCCATATTTTTCTCAGTAGAGGAGAAAGTGTCAATGGCTTGACCCTAGTCACGTATTTTTTTTGTCTTTACACCTTGTTACAACATCGATCTCTCATTAGTCACGTATAACTAATCTTGATAGTTGGACATCCTCTTGATTTTAGATCATACAAGTATTAGGAGAAACAGGTTTATGGGTCTGCCAACCGGTGACTCTTTCGCATAGATTTATCTAAGTTAAGTTCACTCGTTTTTCCCCAAGTCAATAGTGAAGTTTACCCTTTTATTTATAAAAATTATCTTATTCTTCCGTCATCTACTTCATAATTTTACTCTTCGTTTACCTTCTCGAATTTGCTTGACGTCAGCTATATTCCTATATTTGCTCCGGTTCACTATACTAACGTATAACATATGTACATTTGGATCATTTATAGCATAAATTTGTACATGATGAGAACAGGAGGAGCCATTTATGACAATTTAAGGGATAGTACACTGCCTAATTAATTGTGTAGAAGTTATTCAGAGACTAATGCCGTTATAATTTAATATTTTTTTAAATAAAGACTTTAAGGGATTTTAAAATTTTAAACGTGTATGTATATGTCATCTTCTAGATAATTTTTTCATAGCAAACACATACACCTGCACACCGAATGTTTACTGGGTGGTGGGTCAGCCCTTTTTTCTTCCCCAGTTATGAGTCATTGCGAACTCTAAGATATATATATGTATATATTTGGGTAATTGGTAGTCGCATTCATCAGTCGACTAGACATGAGTACGAAAAAGGAGCAGGATCAAACAAAATTTGCAGAAGCAAGCTCACGTTGAGTGCTTGAGCCTGAGAGCTACGAGCAATCTCGTGCTCAATTCTAGGCGATGCAGCCACCCCATACCTTATTGAAGAGATGATGGTTGAGTTGGGGGAAGAATAACCTCTCTCACCATAGATTTTATTTATTAAATGACTCCAAGTTAACATCTTATTTAAAACAAAAAAAAACAAAAATATTTGGAGCCAATTTTATAAAATTGCAGCTTTGGGTGGTCTTGTCCTTTCACCCTCAATCTCTCTTTCCCTGGCGTCCCTGCCCTTTTTATCTCCATCCTTTCCCTTCTCATCTTCCACCCAAACCTTGCCATTCTCCTCATCCCCCTCTTTCTCTCTATAACCTAGCTCTTGTTCTTTTCTTTTTCTGAAGCCTCTCCGATCTCTCTTCCTATATGGGTTTCTAAGAGGAGGAAGCTATTTCTTTTGAGGGGAATGTTGTCTGGCTCGATGACCTTGCCTAGATCAACGATCTCCGATCAGATCAACGTCACTTCAGTCTCTCGATCCTACGGCAGCCTGTTTGTTTCGAGATAGCATCCATGCAGGAGATGCAGTCGGTCATGGTTACCCGTCATCGGACCAGGCTTCATTCCCCCCAATTGTTCGCTTCCGCTTATCTCACCCCAACAGCACTTCATCCGACAAATCATTCCTTCAATCCCTTCGGGGGTGATAGATGGTTCCCCTGTACAGTGTATGGTTTCATGTACTTTACGCGGTAAGGAAATCCCGGTCTGTTTTTTTACTATCTGAGCTAGTTGTTACATGTCTTTGGGTTATGCTTGTTTGTTATTATATGGGTCGAGGGAATATTAGGGTTCTTATGTGCATGAGAGTGATTGATGTAATGATGGTAGGGTTTGACTCTCTCTCTCTTCCCTGACCGGAAGGTCGGAGGAAAGTCTTCATCATCATTACAACCTTTTCAAGCTCTCCCAGAGATTCATTTCCTGCATAGATCTGAGGTTATTTTGTTTTGTCAGTGTCTTTATAATTCAGGGCGCTGTCGAATAGGGGAGCAAACCCCTTCATCGAACGGCGAATAGGAAGTCGGAACCATCTACTTTCAAGGGAAGATATAGGCCTTCCGAAAAAATCTATCACTAGGATTGAGTTGCTCTTATGTGGTGGCTTCCAGAGTCTTTCCTGTCCTCTTCTGATCTGCTTCTCTGGTGCCTCTCTTCTTCCTTCTTCTCCATTCGCACCTCCATTTTGGCCTCATCGTGTTTCTTTTTGTGTACATTTATACGCAGATTTAACCTCACGGCTGTACTGAAAGCCGCTCGGTGGATCTAACATAAGAGAAAACGATTCTATTATGATTCAAATATATAACTAATTAATTACCTTCTCCATGGCACATGTATATGGTGAAGTTCTTGTCTGTATGCTATGTTAATCTCCATCCCTTCATGCCTCAGTTGCAGCTTTGTGTATGGGCTTTATCCTTATTTTATTTCCTATTAAACCATTATTTTAACCGTATACAGAGGGTATTCTTGCTCTTTCTGCTCCCCTCTCCTTCTCACTCTCTCTCCCTCTCGCTCTGTGTTTTTTTTCTTTCCTGTTGTGCTATTCTTATAAATGACAGAGCATCATATTTCCATTTTCTTATGCTAAGTCTTCTGAACATGTAAGTAATTGGTTTGAAAATGATCCCTCATATCTGCTTTCGAGGTTATACAGCATAATTTTGTCTAGTGACACCACCAATCACCCGATCAACTAATCCAGAAATGCACTAAAAGCCCGCAGGTAAGCGAGTTATTGATGAAAACTATACTGAAATGTAGGTCTCACAGAATTAGTTTTCATTCCTTTAAGAATGAACGATTTTTCTTCGTCCAATAATTGCGTGCTAATGGCTCCTATTCCATCATCTGTAAGTATACTATACAGCTTTCAAAGAAGCTATGGATGATGGGACCTGTTGATTATGCCTAGAACTCGGGGCCTTGTCTCGTCGCATTATGTGCGTCTGAGCTGCAGCTCTTCCGCGTATTCATTTCATGTATTCTCTGCGTCCAACATATTTTTAGTTTACCCACACGAAATGAGTAAAATAATCACTTTGACATTACCCTCTGGGACAGGAAGAATCTTTCGTACTTGTGGCAACACGGCAGACTGTAGAGGCTTAATGAAAAAGGTACGCTGAAACGATCCGCAGCTGCCCCATGCAGCGGATATTAGAAAACATTGAAAGTCCTGTTGATTTTTAGTAGGTGCATCTCAAATTTTCAGGATGGAATTCTTTTGCCGCCCTCTGAGACATTTAAGCATGTTGAGGTTCACTTGGTGAGGCGGCTCGGGAGAACTCAGCAAAAATAAGTACGATCCACAAGCAGTTACCGAGAAGATTGATGCATTCAACTTCCTCCTCCATGAAACAGCAGTAGCTATCGAGGGCTTGCATTCAGTCGTGCAAACAGGGTATTCGATGAATCCAGTAACACTAACTGTATATGAGAAAAAGAAGCGATCAAGATAGATCTCAGCCATTGATTTCTTGCAACTTTTATCGTAACCCGGGTTCATGAAACCAGGTTCTCCCCATTCTGGAGGTCTGGTTGATTTTCAGCTCGAAGAGACAAGCCTAGATCTATGAAATTTAATTTTACATCTAAGCCTTCAACTGGTCATAATTTCCAAAGGGAAAGACATTTCAAGAGCTCTTCATTTAGCGTGGGATTTTTTACTAAGGTTTGTCAGGGTGTGGGGAGCCATTAGGGTTCAAATCATTCTGTCATCAATTTCAGAAGCAAAGCAATCACTCGCCTATCATCCCCAAGTGACTTTAATGGTCTCTTCTGACTCTGACTCACCACCACTCTTCCCCACTCCCCCCCTCCTTTCCCTCTCTCTGCTGCTTTGTTTGTTTGGTTTTTTTTTCCCCCCGGTTTACGAGAAAACAGTTGAGTCAACATCAGCATTTACGACATGAATTGCCCTTTACACTGACTACGAATTCTTGCAGTCTACGATGTATCTATCTATCCTTCCCTCTTTTTTCACCACAAAAGTTAAGCGTCGACTCCGCTCACTTCAATCATCCTTGAAGACGTCTCCTATTCAACTGGCCCCCATTCATCGTTTGACGGAAAATGAACCCTCCAGCGCAAGACCGAACGGTGGGTGGTGGACACGGATCTGTCTGTGTACGTACATTTTATCATGCTCTTGTCGTTTCCTTTCCCCTTTCCCTTTGCTATTTTCATCCCATCGTCCCTCAAACAGTTGGGTTGCGTAACTCTGACCTTACGACCCTCAAATCTCGGTAGCTCTAGTCTCAAATCTGGGCAGTTGATGGTATTTGTACGTAGAATTACTGCGATTTTCCCGCTTTAGCTAGCTCTAAACCGATATTCTGAAACCCGGCACGTGCACGGCTGGTGCCTATGGAACTGACTGCACCTTGTCATGGGTTGGGTATAAATAAGTACGACCCAATTTGACGTGGAACTGGTTCGCCCAGTTATCGACCCAATTCGGCCGCTTATCTATAGTCAGATGGGTTTCAAGAGATTCCTCATTTGACACTCATGGCTAGCAAATTTAAAGAAAAATCCATACCCAAAAACGGTACGTTAAAAAATTATGAATAGGCAAAATCCATGTCTGTGATAGGTTTATCCCTTCCAAGACCAATCGAGAAACAATCGACACATCGAGCATGGCTTGAATGGCTTTCGAAGCATGCTTTGAATCCAAATGGCCCCCATTGGATTTGGAATCCCCCCCAGTAATGGAAGCCCCTTAAAATGAACATGGGCCATCCACTGACTTTCTATTCAAGGCCTTGGTCGGGGGCCCCTCACGACATGGGTCTCTCATCGAGCTTTGAACAGCTCATGATGTTTAACCCATAAAGCTCACGGCAAAAATTTCAATCATGATTGAATTTTCTCAATTGAAATGTGAAAATCTTTCCTTCGCTAATTAGATTACATATTTGGAAATAAAATAAAAGCTTGGAAGTTTTTAACTCATATAATCTCGTGTTTAATTAAACTCTGTGAAAAAACATTGTAATGAATGATGTAAATGTCTGGTTTTCCACGGAGCAATAAAATTTGCACCAAACAAAACACCTACTAGGATAACATCCTCCTGTGTTTAAATAGGTGGACAGTCTTGTTGACTGATGAAAAGGAAGTAGAACCAATAGAATCTCACCATCGACTGAAATCCATCTTTCAGGCCATTGGATTTTTCATATTGTCACGAGTAGAGATGTTACACAGGGATGGTTTTGCCTATAAAAGCCGATCAAAGCCCATAACCGGCCTGGACCACCCCCAAATCAGCCCATAACCACTCTTATTGGGTTGATGGCAGTTACATATCGAGTTCAAAAAATAGGATTGTTGAATGAGAATTAGTCCGACAACTTTTCTTGCTAAACCGATCCAAAACTATTGCAAAACTGGCTTGGAGTGTCCAAACCCTACAAATATATGTCATATTTTGTTAGAACAATTTAAAAATTAAAATATAAAAAGACAAACAATTCATGAATCAACATTAACTTATAAATAATTTCATATTAATTTATATACACTAAAAAGTAATTCATAACTGTATAAACTAAGAGGAGACCTACTCGATTAGGTGTAAGAAAAGCGCAACCGATCATTAAGTTAATGATGATTTTCTTTTCCTTCAAGACTTAATTAATTGCAGCCCTATTGAGATGACCCAACCCCTACATTTTGCCAACGTGTGCTTCACCATTGATGGACAGATCAGACGTCTAAATATCTCCAGATGTTAAAGCAGTCGATTCAATGCACCTGAGGAAATGAAAAGACCCGGTACGATGATGGCGTAGTTGGATTAGACACGGGGAGAGCCGCCCACAATGAGCACGAGAGCTTATTGCCATTGTTGCCCGGTTAACACTCTTGAGATGGCTTGTCAGCCATGTTGGTGGCTTCGATGCTCAAATCGCCCAAGGGTGTATCCTCTGTGGTGGCTCGTACCCTTGAAATCACCGGTTGAAGTTATTGCACAGTTATGGGCCCTATAGACGTGTCAAGCTTGAGACGCATGGAGAACCGTGGACCATTCACTGTTGCTCTGTCACATCTATATGGGCACCACTTTCTTTTTTAGGTACAGAGGACGTCAAGAATTTTATAAAGGAAACGGATGGATTTGATGTGTGAAATAGGAATGAAACTTAAAATATATTAATTTTATATCATAGAATATGAACGTGATTGCTTTATTACCACTCATCTTCCTCGTGTTGTTTTTCATATATACATTTATTGATGTCGCAATGCAATCTGAAACGCAACACTTTTTCATCGCTTATTCTTTCTTAATTACAAATGGATCCACACAGGATGTAGCATCTGCAGCGATTTCTTGGATTGGAAGCCCTCTAGCTAATCCAGCAGCCCCACAATCCATTACGGGACGGTGGGTGTGACTTCAGTCTTGGTCCTAATGAGTCTAAACCTCAACTAACACATTCTCCTGTTGTGAATATGAGACCTACAACAGTACCGCCCGACCATCACAAGATTCATTCTGTCGGGATCCATCGTCTCATGAAATAATGAAGTAATAGTCAGTGCAAGTAAGAGGATAAAATGAGATTCATCGAGAATTTTCACGGTCGGTGAAGTAGAAGTAAAGCACACGACTCCACGAGCTCTCAAACGTGGGAACCCGCATGGCGTCCTGTTCAGTAAATGTCGGAGAAAGATGGACTACGGCTTCCCTCCTTCAAGAAGCCTTCTCCTTTGTTTTCTCCGCATGTCTCAATAATTCAACGACACGGCCCCTTTTTCATAGCTCGGACTTCGGATTGTTGTGTGTGTAACTGCCGAGGGATTTGGTCGGCGTTCAAACAAATCGAAACGGGAGGATATCGCGGTTGATTTGGCTGACGATTATTGACCGTGAGAGAAAGGGAGAAAAGATGTAGAAAATTGAACTTGGCGAAATATTCTTTTCGATGGCCGATAACGTTGTCATATTGTCTCCACGTTCTCTCTAGAAATGTACGGAGAAACAGGCGGGACCAGTTCCTTTCCTGCATGAGAAAGAAAGCACGTTCAACAACATCGTTTTTTGACTCGAGAATAACATATCTCGAACTCGATTCTCACCAGCAGGACTGTGCTCCTTCCTTCGTCCCCATTTTTCTTCCTCTTGCATCTCTTATGCACTAATAGCCTCTCTCGTAAACTAAGGTGTAAAAAAAAAAGAAGGAAAAAAAACTCACCTTTTACACGTGAGAAAATTGGACTCTTGCGTTTTAGGTAGGAATCAATCTCTTCTTCTTCTTTTTTTTTTCCTTTAATACTCCGATTCATAATCAAAGTAATGTAGACACCTTGTGATTAACTCAACCCTTCTGAATTGACCTCTCGCACGTCCATGTCGACGTGTATGCATTGTGTATCATTTTTCTCCTTTCAGTTGATGAAAGCCCGATTAAACTTTGAAAGGAGAACGCCCTCTTCCTCGAGGTCTGCGCTAGACTGCCTTTTTCATGCCGGGCGGAGCTCATGCATAATTTCGGTCGTAGAATGCATCTCGTCTTGTCCACATTACGTGCTTTCGATCACGGAGGAACGAGTTGCGTGTGCGTGCAAGTTATTCGAACTGCTGGGAAGTAGCGCACTCCTAACTGTGTCTTTTCCTCTCCGTGAGATGAGGTGGGTCAATTGCTAACACGCAAGCACACAATTAAACCTACCGGTCAAAGCNCAAATTGCATAACGCGCAAGCACACAATTAAACCTACCGGTCAAAGCATATTCTGCTTTTGTTTGCCGCATGAAGGAGGGCAGAATTTGAGGATGGATGTGGATATTACACTGCATATCAAAGTGATCGATATATATCTTCCATTGGCGGGCTGCATATTGGAAAAGAATGAAATGGTCCATTGGGCTCGAGCCCGTCTACTCGGTGGTGAAGCTGTGGAATGAGCTTTTGTGGTCGCGGGTACTAATTTTCCATTCTTGAAAGGGGAGTTAGAAGAAGAATGGAAGAGAGTGGGGAGGATGGAGGAGACCGGAGCAAGGGACTCGGGATGACGTCGTTGTTGCCAAACTGATCGTACCGTTCGATGCCCTGTAGCTTTGTCCTCTTACTCCGCTGGGCATATGTGCTTACCCAAGTGCAGTCAACGCCCTTCTGCGTGCTCTCATGGGAACGTTGAAGATCGACGAGTTGCGTACAACCGACCATCTTGTCACTGAGTGATACAATTTTCCCTAAATAGATAGGTCGAGTTCTGAGGTTGAAACTTACTAGTTGACTTAATTCATAATTGCACGTGGAGACATATATTAAAATTCTTGGATTGAAAAATAGAAAGGGTTGAACGATTTAAATAGGGATTCTTTAAGAATGTCTAAGAATATATCGTATTGTCAATTGTTATCTCTTAAAAATAAGTAGATAGTAGGAGCTATGAATTCAATTTCTATCAATAACCGTTTATTATTTCACCTCATCGACTTCTTTTAATTCCCATCTAATATGTAGAAAATAATATTTACTAAATTCATGATATTGTTTTAGATTTTTTTTCTTTTAATAAGATTTTTTGTTCGAATTTTACTTATATAAAATGGTGATAATTTGGAAATTTTATTCTTTAAACACTGGCCAATAAGGTATGAATCCAGATTAGTTTAAAATATTTGAATTCCTCACACAAGTCCGTTCAAAACAAGAAAAAAAAATGTTACGCTACGAATGTGAAAGGACGAAGGAGCTTGAACACACACACACACACACACACACAAATTTATGGGTCAATTTCCGACCGGACTGGCCACTGGGTGCTTTCAGACATGGCCTAGAGAGAAATGTCCAGATTAATTAGTCGTAGGCAAGAATTCGAGAAGCAAACGGGGGAAACAGCAAGGCATCCTCAAATTGAAATCTGCTTCATGTATATGTGATCGCATATACCGTATGCACACTCGAATGAATCCCCTTTCTCAACATTGACATCTAGCTACGCTACCGGTGTCCCACACGGAATTCGGCACGTGGTCAATGTGCTCCGTCCAACTTGAACAAAACCCGCTGACTAGGATTCTGAAACAAGGGAAGCCAAGGTGAGANTCCTCAAATTGAAATCTGCTTCATGTATATGTGATCGCATATACCGTATGCACACTCGAATGAATCCCCTTTCTCAACATTGACATCTAGCTACGCTACCGGTGTCCCACACGGAATTCGGCACGTGGTCAATGTGCTCCGTCCAACTTGAACAAAACCCGCTGACTAGGATTCTGAAACAAGGGAAGCCAAGGTGAGACTGTCAAAACACAGACTTTTGGCATCTCCCACGTTGCGTGCGAATCCCTTGAATTCGATTTCCACGGTGATCTCTGTGAACACTCGGCAACTGCCTCAGCCAAAACAAGACAAGACGATTTTACCGACCCGCCCGTATTAAACTTCATCCGAAAATGTCTCTTATTGGTACGTCGCTGCAAAGTGCAATAAACCATGAAAAGTATCTTCCAATGTCAACGAGTTAATATGCTTAATATCCAGTGAGTCAACCGCACCCACCACAGCAAACAAATATTAATTATAGTCATCAAAACTTAAAATATTATTCCCAATTTGTAATGGTAATTAACCGGACAGCGTCAAATGAAATCGTCTGTGATGCTAAAATCAAATAGAGAGAGAGAGAGAGAGAGAGAGAGAGAGAGAGAGAGGAGAAAACTTGCTCCAAATCGGATTCTGTCCCATTCCCACCTTGGACCTTAAATGATTTCTGCTTCTGTGCTCCGACACCCCGGCCCCCATGTCGTAGTGAATGAATACTTCGTGCCGGGGGCCATTAATACGTTGTCGGGCGTTCTTGTCCTGTAGGGCAATAGTCTCTTGATTGGTAAGTTAGAAATGAAGATGTTATAGCCGAGTGTCATGCATATCCGTAAGATCCGCTGTGCTTGGAAATGAAAACGGCACTTGTGCCACCTCGACCATAGTACGTATATCTTGCAGAGTACAAGATATGCGTATTGGCGGGATTTCATCATCCCGGAAATACACACTCAGATTCTGCACATTATAAATTTATCCTGAATCCTGGGAAAGCATGACAGTATAAGTACAAGGATACAGTACATGCAGAGAGGCTCTTTGCCCCTTACGCGGCATGAAAGGGCATCCGTCGCCCCCGCCGTCTAAAGGTTGAGCCATTCATGTGTCAAGAGGATTGGTAGATCTAGACCAAACAAGACAAGTATGAAAAGGGAGATGAATTAAATATATAATTTTTTAATTTTAAATTGAAAGGATGACAACAACACGTTGGATCCCGCTTCTTACCGCACCCGGGAAGGGATAGTCTTATGGCACACGAGCATGCTTCACGTGCCGAAAAAAGGGCTCCCCAAGTAGTGTTTGACACCATACAATTGACCCAGCAGATAAAAAAAACGAGAAAGAAAAAAAAGATAACGCCAAAAGGGAATAAGAGGGACGCGCGTCAATATTCAGATTCAGATCGTCTAGATTCAACTGATTTACTGACACTATGGGTGCTGCTGTCTGAGCGTGACCCAACCCGACATCATTAGTCCTGGGGGGGCTGTATTGCCATCGAAAAGGCCACGATCCTCAGACCCCACCCCAAATAAAAAGGGCTAATGATGTACTCTGAACTTTTCGTCATCCTGCATCAGAAAAAAAAAAAAATT
>CXYZ01019992.1:141056-156480 GCA_900006705.1 Sonneratia caseolaris
AGAGAGAGAGAGAGAGAGAGAGAGAGAGAGAGAGAGAGGAGAAAACTTGCTCCAAATCGGATTCTGTCCCATTCCCACCTTGGACCTTAAATGATTTCTGCTTCTGTGCTCCGACACCCCGGCCCCCATGTCGTAGTGAATGAATACTTCGTGCCGGGGGCCATTAATACGTTGTCGGGCGTTCTTGTCCTGTAGGGCAATAGTCTCTTGATTGGTAAGTTAGAAATGAAGATGTTATAGCCGAGTGTCATGCATATCCGTAAGATCCGCTGTGCTTGGAAATGAAAACGGCACTTGTGCCACCTCGACCATAGTACGTATATCTTGCAGAGTACAAGATATGCGTATTGGCGGGATTTCATCATCCCGGAAATACACACTCAGATTCTGCACATTATAAATTTATCCTGAATCCTGGGAAAGCATGACAGTATAAGTACAAGGATACAGTACATGCAGAGAGGCTCTTTGCCCCTTACGCGGCATGAAAGGGCATCCGTCGCCCCCGCCGTCTAAAGGTTGAGCCATTCATGTGTCAAGAGGATTGGTAGATCTAGACCAAACAAGACAAGTATGAAAAGGGAGATGAATTAAATATATAATTTTTTAATTTTAAATTGAAAGGATGACAACAACACGTTGGATCCCGCTTCTTACCGCACCCGGGAAGGGATAGTCTTATGGCACACGAGCATGCTTCACGTGCCGAAAAAAGGGCTCCCCAAGTAGTGTTTGACACCATACAATTGACCCAGCAGATAAAAAAAACGAGAAAGAAAAAAAAGATAACGCCAAAAGGGAATAAGAGGGACGCGCGTCAATATTCAGATTCAGATCGTCTAGATTCAACTGATTTACTGACACTATGGGTGCTGCTGTCTGAGCGTGACCCAACCCGACATCATTAGTCCTGGGGGGGCTGTATTGCCATCGAAAAGGCCACGATCCTCAGACCCCACCCCAAATAAAAAGGGCTAATGATGTACTCTGAACTTTTCGTCATCCTGCATCAGAAAAAAAAAAAATTTCCGCAGATCAAGGTCCCAATCGGGGGAAGGTAACATGCCACGTTCAATGAATTCCAAGAAGGGGTTCTTTCTAGTTCTACTTGATCAATTAAAAAAGAAAATTACTGCTAAAGTTAAGCCAAACCTAGAAATGATTAATCACTCGTAAATTACTTTATTTTTGATGGCTCGGTGGAAGCTAATTAAATGATATTTGTTTATGATTTTTGACATTATTTAAGATTCTGACATCCCAGTTTGATGGGATTGGGAATCGACATTTCCTCTTCCTCACTTCAAATCGCAAGTGATGAGGCATGTGTTAGATTCAATTTCCACTTGAGTAGCTGCGTGTACCCAAAAAGTAAGAGCAAAAAGGAGGAAGATACACGGGTCCTGCAATATCCATCTCACCTTCAATATTAAACCGTCTACTTTCCCTCGTTTGGTCAATTCGATTCGTCAAAATCTTTCTTTCTTGCAGTTGATCGTTGCCAGCTACAGTTGTTGGAGCTGTCTCATCACACGCGCTATCCCTGCTTCCGCGCATCCTATGTCTCTTTCCGTTTTCTTATTCTTACTACCGTCCGTGTGATGTCGTGTTCAAATGCCATATGATCACATGTTTTGTGTTTAAGAAAACCAACACCTATAATGATCTTTCTAAAAAACTTATCCAATGGGCTGAAATTTCCAATGAGAGTAATAAGATGAATTTGATATTACCAAATAAGGATTTATCAAAAAAAGTAATATATAAAATTAAGTAAAATTTATATAAGGTCTTTCAAACTCACCATATCTAAATCCGTCTACCCTTTCCATAATATTCGAATTAACACGCAAACATTGCCCTAGAGCACCTAATTTGTGAATATTTAATTTCAATCCAACTCAATTCATTTTATGAACAAAACTTTCTGACAGGCAGGACGACCTCTTCTAGTTAAGAGCTTGACCACATAATCCGTATTCACGTTCTTGGCACAAAATTTGATATTTGGATGCGTGATAGCCCCCTCATGCGAGCGAAAATTTTGAAATTGCGCGGACCTTATAAAATCCGATTCTTATAATTTTATGTTCATTTTTATCGTACATTATACATTTAAAATGGGGCGAATCATATTCTCCGTGCTTATCTTCTCCTTAGTCCGTAAGTTGATTCTCCGTCCCATCCAGCGTTGATGATGCTCCATCGCGAGGTCTAATCGTGGAGCCAACTCTTCCTCGATCATTCAAACAATCGGTGAAAGTTCTAGGGCAGAGCAGAATCAATTTTGCACATCCACTTCCAATTAGAATTTTGCAATTTGAGAAAGTAATTCGAGCATGAATCACGCGATTTGAAAAATATGCAGATCAGAACTTAGAAGTGTGAGATCCATATTGCCTCTAATTGGGGAAAGTATGTTATAACACGGTGTTTCCACAATTGCAAAGTGGACATGCCTTAATATGTTTTATCATATGTGGATAATTTTTTTAGGGATTATTAAGATATTATAAGATTAATTTAGAATTTTTGATATTTAATAATGGATTTTTTTTAATTTAATAAATTTTTTATTGATTGAAATTATCGTGTAATTAAGCCCACCATGTTTATTGGTTCAAATGTTGCTATTTTATAAAAAGGGAAATGACTGTTACATGAATCATGAAATCAGTACTATATNGCCATGTTTATTGGTTCAAATGTTGCTATATTTTATAAAAAGGGAAATAACTGTTACATGAATCATGAAATCAGTACTATATGGATAGGATATTTTAAGAAAAAAATACATACTATATATTTTGAATCAAATCAAGCTGAATGTTTTATTATTGTCCAGTGGAAAATGATTTTTTTTCTTTATCAATGATCAGATGTGATTTGATGACTTTTCATGGCCGAGAAGTAAGATATTTCTCGAAAACTACCGGTTGTTGGGCTATTGCCGTGATAAATCCTTTGTTGGCATTCTCGAACTTGAGTAAATAGTGATTCGGTAATTTCGATATGCACAACCACGACCACTTGGGCGAACGGGCCCCGCTAGTGATGCAACTAGACATCACAGACTGATTAGTATGTATCAATCATCTATAACATTCAGGATTGTAACAAGTCTTTGAAATTGATTTTTACTGCCATCCCGGTTCATATTTTGGTGGCTTTCTTTATTTAAACAAAGAGGATTAGATGTACCATTGATGATGATGATGAATATTTACGAATTGAGTTGAGGTTAGATTGAATTGGTACCTTATGCAAGAGCTATGCAACGTCGACATGATGTCAATTGTCATTTTTATCAAATAATTACAATTTTTTTTAGGATGCACTAATTTCTTTTGGATTTATATAATATTTTTTAATATTTTAATGATTAGAGGTTGATATTGTATCCGCTTCTCACATAGTATACGGTATATTCTCCAATATCACCCACTTCTTCCTTCATATTTTGGTCATTAGAAGAGATCAATATGCTTAAAAGGGTAGGAAAAGGGAGATTAAAAGAGCAAAATGACTAATATCGAATCAATAATCCTTCATGAGAAACTAATTGCAATTATCGTAGTTAAGACTTATTTTCAGACTAAGTGGATGGGGGCTAACTTAAGTGTCATGATTGCTTACAATGTATCCGATCCTATTCCGGTTACACTCTTTACCCGAACGCCGGCACTGTACGGTGGGACATCTCGGTGTGGATGGTCTACTCGCACGTCGTGGTTTGGTTCTATGGAGTAGTTCACCGGCCGTCCACTGAAGGCGTACATTTATGAACAGGTTCCTGTGCTACAACGAAGTTGCCACATTGAATTATTGCTCCTCCTATTCTTCCACGGAGGGCATTGTCCACTTCCATATTCTGACTTTTCCTCACGATGGGGATCTTCGTACGGAGAAGACACGTGATACTGGTGCACTTAGTACTGCACATCGTCAGCGACTTCTCCCTCTCAGACTTCCATATAAGATCAGAGGATCCATTCAATTGTGCCCATTACATTCTCCTACACCATACGAACACAAAAGGCTATCCTTCAAGTCTAGGTGATCGCTTAATGAACTTGAAGGGTTAGATTAAAGATGGAAGATATTGAGATCATGTCATCGGCCTCCTCGTGTTGGTCGGAGACCGCCTCCCTCATGCTCCAGCAGAAGCTGGTGTCCCTTGTCCAGGCCCTGCCGGAGTGGTGGGCCTACTCCATCTTCTGGCAGGCGGCTCCCGACCGATCCACTGGCCAGGTCATCCTCACGTGGCTAGACGGCTACTTACGGGGCCGGCAGGACCAGCCGCTGCCCTCTCCGATGAGCAAGAAGCCCACCACTGCCTTCGAGGGCTTTCTGAGGGGCGGCGTGTGCGACCCCGAGTGGCACTACATGGTGTCCGTCACCAAGTCCTATCCGGCTTCCGACGACGGGGGAATCCTCGGGAAGGCGTTCAGCTCCGGGGCGTACCTGTGGCTGAGCGGAGATCGAGATTTGCGGCACGAGGAGTGCGACCGGGTCCGCGAGGCCCGGGCAAATGGGATCGAGACGATCGCTTGCGTGTCGGTCCCGGGTGGCGTGGTCGAGCTCGGGTCCGTGGATGGGATCGAGGAGGACTGGGGGCTGGTGAAATTGACCAAATCCCTGTTCTCCTCGAACCCCAACAACTATCAACATGAGAGCGTTACTTACAGGAGTGTCCATGAAATTAACGGCGACGGGGTTTGCGATTTCCTGGGGAATAACCTAAGTGGGAAGCACTTCTCAGGAACTGGCCAAGAGGAGGAAGTAGTGGTGGGCATGGAGGAGAGTACGGTAGAGGGGAAGAAGGCTGCAGCTACAGGTACGACAGTTCGATTTCAGACATTTTATGATTCAGACAAATAATTCGACCAATTATCCTTCCTTGATTGTAAAGAAATCCTAACGCCATCCACAAAATATAATGAAAATATCAGTAAATCTTAACGATATCGGTGCCTTTTATCGGGGTTCTGGCAGAAACGTATCGATTTCCAGAGCATCGCTGAACAGTACTACGACATGGCATCACAGTCAAGTAAAACCCTCAATAATTCACTGAATCCGACTGTAACACAACACCTCATGACCAGCCACAATACAATGATTTAACCCAACAACAAAAAAGGACAAATGATTCAACTGTCCCTTTTGTTTTTGTATGAAGTGATTTTTTTTAATGTTTTTACTGAAGTGACGTGAGTTGTACTAAGAAGCTGTATTTGTTGATAATCTGGGCAATGAATATGAGATGAAACATTACTTTCTAAGAACATCTGGTACCTCAGAACCCTATATAGTATGAGAAGGCAGATTCTAACCGTTTACATGTAATGCTGTGTGATAAATTCATTGCTGCTGGCATATGAACTACTCGACTCCGATTGTGGTAGGAAATATTTGCTAATGGACAATAAAATCGAACTTACTAAAGCAGATGACTTAATATGTTAGCCGGTGAGCAATAAAAACCAAACTTACTAGAGCATGTAAATGAGTAAAATCAGTTTGAAGTTTCATGGAATGGGAATTTGATTAAACGAGGAGTATAATGGGAACCCTTTAGTCTTACGCTCTGATATTGAAACTTTAGATCAATCCTAACTTCTCACCTTAAAACTTTTAACTTTGTTAGATAATGAATTAGATTAGCTAGCTAGTTAATTACTGTACAATTACAATCACAGTATGAGGGGCTGGTAGCAAACTATGAGGTCTACCTACATGGGCGGAGTTTATTCATATGCTGTGGTGCAGAACCTACAAGAAAGCATCCAATGTTCACGGCGAAGCTAAAGCCCATTTTAAGGGGAAATAAAATCACAATCAATGTGTGAAGGATATCCCCTCGAGTCTCCTGGAAACAAAAAAAATCTAGAAGATGGGTACTAATAGTTCTAAGAATTTAGGAGTAACACTTGATAATGCAAGTTTACATTTGCTATATGAGTATATAATTTTAAACCAGCAAACTTACTATAAAAGTTCTAAAAGAATATCCCTTTTTATAAATTAGTAATAAAAATATCAAAACATATTATATGGTTCCATTACAGTGTTAAACTATGTCTATCAAATTCCATAACAAACACAGTGCCATGGCAGCTATAAATAAAGGGACAACCTCTCAAAATTTCTAGTACAATATTTCCATTTCAAAACTGTGGCTGTTCTACTCGTTTTACGTGTCATTTGGGATTGATTTTCCTCCATGATTTGATCTTTTCACCCACTGCGTTTCAACCGACAGCCACTGTCTAATATCACGTCATTTTTTTCTTTCTTTTATAATTTTTTTTATGTCATGAGTCATGTCATTTGCTTTGTGCTCCATCAGACCGCCCGTACCAGAGATATTTTTGGGTTTGTTATTTGACCACATAGCTTCTGCGGTTGACACTCGACATCCTCACCCTGCTTGCAAATGAGACAAATGGTTGTTTTCTTCACCATGCCCATACCCATATCTTACATCAATCGACTTGAGAATTTTGGACCGGAATCCGAATTTGTTATATATAAGAACCAGCCAATACCAAAACTTTACTATATGATAAGTTATGAGTATCATATTGGAATATCAAAATATTTTTCTTGTATTGATGACTGACGGATAAACCATCGATTTTAATAGGAACTTTCACATGCTTTTTTTTTGGGTATCCTTATCGATGGTTCCGGGTCTATCCGGTCTAGGTGCTGCACTCCCGCGTGATTTAGACTTTAGCTTGTATCCTCTTGACAAAAGGGAACGCATCTGTCGATTGCGATCGATATGTTAACTTTTTCTGGGTCCCGTGTTCGATTTTTCTTCCTCTTTAAGGGTTGTATTCATTGTATTGTGGGCTGACGGATAGTGGTTAGTTTCTATTAGTGAACATTGGTCAGTGTTCCATGCGTACCTTTACCAATATAACTTTTTGAATAATTTCTCCTTTGTGTTCATTTTTTAATATACAGCTATTGATATTTAAAAATAAGTAAATGACATTAATTTACCCATATCCCAACAAGATTTACCCATTAAAAGCTTTTGTTTTTCAAATTATCATAGATTTGATTTTTTTAAGTCATATAATAGTTTTTAAAATCGGACCAGTTCGGGAACCGGTGTAGGTATGAGTTCATGGATCGGATTAAGGGTTTAATGGGTTAAACTGCATATTCAATAAATAATATTAATAATATAATATTACTAATAAATTTATATAATATTATAATTTAAATATAATTTATAATAAAATTATTAATACAATGATTATATTAAACAAGAGTTTAATATAAAATATAAATACAAGTTTAGTAAATAAAATAGGTATATTATAATAGATTTTTATTTTTATTTATTTTAAGTCGATCGATTTTTACACGAGTTCAATTAGATTTATCAATTGGATCAGGAACAGTCGGTTCAATTTGAATTTTTCCCTTTAAATGTGTAATTGGAATTTTTGTAAGAGCTGGACCGAATGAATGGTCGATTCCTGGTTGAATCAGTCGGTCTGGTCCGATTTTTAAAACTATGAGTCATATAGTAAGGAAGCTGATAGAATTAGTGGGGGGAAAAAAACAGAAGGATTATGACCCTTTTGGTCCTCATTATTTCGAGCCTTCGCCGTTGATGCTCACGCGGGACATCTGCTCAATTTAGAAAGGGAAGACAATGTTGTTACTCTGGCATGATCCCTGCCCCGCTGCATCTGCCTCCTTATAAAGGATTTTTTATTTTATTTTTCTGTGATGTAGGGATACAAGATAAGTAATAATTTGTTTTTAGCGATGTGCTACTGATCGCAATTTTTTGAATGTCTGATATACCTACCATTCAGATAGTTTGAAAATATTTATATTTAATTAATTTTTCTTACTAAATACAAAAATTATGTATACTTAGAAAATGGAAGCTCATATATCTTAAATGTATATACATATGTTTTTGTGATTGATAATTTACTAAAAATTTTGTAGTTTAAGTTTTATGAATGGTGGGTTTTTAAGATTTTTAGGGTTTAAGATTGGTTTACAATGGTTATAGATTTGAAAATATAATGTTAATATGTTCTTATAAATAGATTTTTTTTTACTTATTTATATATAAGTAATTCATTTCTAAATTAAAATATAAAAAAAAAGATATTCTTGATGTCATGATTATAACTCTCTTTTGTCAATAATAATTTAGATATATATATATATATATATATATAAATACTTACTATGTACCGACACGGCACGTGATAAACTATTTTATGAATCTGAATATTGAATATGCACCTTTTTGTCGTGCATGACGTGAGCATTAAAAAATTTGCGTCAACTGACATCACTTTTTTTCCCTTTTATTTATGTATTTATTTATTGATGGTAGGAACAATAGGATAAATTTCCTCCTTTTTTCGAAACCAGCAGCGGTGATATTCGTAAGCAGAATTAGGTCCGAATTCTATCGGGTTAGCTCTGAAGTTAAGGGCTCAATTTCAATCTCAATTTCAATTTCAACAGGCGGGGCATGCTCGGACTCGGGCGGATCCGACTCGGGCGGAAACATCGCCTCCGCCAACACGGAGATGACCACCGCCGATGGTAGCCGGAAGAAGAGGAGGAGGACGGTCAGCGAGAGAGAGTCGTCGCCGACAAACCACGTGGAGGCGGAGCGGCAGAGGCGGGAGAAGCTCAACCAGCGGTTCTACGCCCTAAGGTCGGTCGTCCCGAACGTCTCCAAGATGGACAAGGCGTCCCTCCTGTCGGACGCCGTGGTGTACATCAAGGAGCTCCGGTCCAAGATCGACGACCTCGAAGCCAGGCTCCAGGGCCAGCCGCACCACCACCCGGTCCGGCAGAGCCCGACCCTCGCTGCGGAGGCCCATCGAGCGAGGCCCGGCGAACTCGTGGGCTCCTACTGTAGAGCGGGAGGGCGGATGGAGGTGGACGTGAAGGTGGTGGGGACGGAGGCGATGGTGCGGGTGCAGGGGCCCGACTCGGACCACCCGGCGGCGAGGCTCATGCAGGCGCTGAGGGAGCTGAGGCTGAATGTGCAGCACGCGAGCATCAACAGCGTCAAGGCGCTCATGCTCCAAGACGTCGTCGTCCGAGTGCCCGATGGCAGCTTGAACGAGGAACTAATGAGGAACGCTATCATCCGGAAATTGCAGAGTTGCTAGTCATTACTTTCTTTTTTGTTTTGTGCGGTGCTGGCTTATTTTAGGGTTAATCAATGTTGTTAATGATGGAACTTGGCAATTACCATGCTAAACAATCATTAATAAGTTGTGTCATAGCTACTCATGTTGCATTTTTTTATTATCTTAATTGGGCTGAAAAATTCTTCGAGTGGTGAAATTTTATTTTATTTTTCATTTACGAGAGGTTAGCTAATGGGTTGAAGCTATTGTAGTCCCAGTACCAGAGTAAACTGGGCCCAGTCACGCCCATCAGGAAGGCCTGCACATCCCAAAAAGGGCCATAACAGAGTGATTCGGCTCGATCCATAGTCCCACAATGCTTTAAGGCTCTCCCCGCCCGCTCCAACTTGAGAAACCGGAGGAACCCATGGGATGGGAGCCTCAACCGACGGGGTATTCTCTCTTTCGTCTTCTCCTAAAGTTCGGTGAGGATAACAAGTGGGAGGGAGGCTGTCCAGCCTAAAGGGTTGAACCGATAGAGAGTGTAGATCCACATCCGGATGATGCTGTTTACGGATGTCTTCCTTAGCCAAGAGAACCATGACTTCGACACCTTGTTTGTGTCCGTATTTTTATACAGTGATTAAACCGTTAAGTGGCAAATGGGTTTGCGTAGAGGGTAAAAAATGAAAACAAGATATAGCTGAAGTAATATTCCTTTTAAACTCATCTCAACTTCTCATGGATCACAGTTCTACGTATGTACCGAAGAAGCATTCACACCCAACAATGGCGGGATAGGAAAGACAGGGCACGGCACTGTGTTGCAGGCCTAACTGTAAAACTTCACTACTAATGAAAGAGGATAAGCGATGGACGGCATTAACACTTTGGTAGGGATTCTATAAGACTCCATGGGTAGGACACCGGAGGAATATCTCTTGCGGTTGTTGGGATCACGGGAAGCTCTCTCTCTCTTTTGGCTTCGTGTCCATCATGAGCTCGGTAAACACGAGAGCATGCCTAATCTCTGCTGCTGGACCTCCTCCAGATCTCCTCGAGCTCCCAGGCAAACGCCTTCTGCCTCCCGATGACGATCGTGATGTGGTCCTTGTTCTCGATCACCCTCACGCTGGCTCGTCGGATTCTCCTCTGGACGTCGTAGCTGCACTCTAGAGGGATGAGCTCATCGTCCTTGCCGTGGAAGATGGTGACCCCGCAGCTCAATCGGTCATTGACAGCATCGAGGTAGCCATCGAGCTTGCCGGCCGTGCCGCATATGACGTTGTGGAGGGTGTGCCAAGCCGCATGGTGGGTGTGGCAGAAAAATCCATCGAACATGTACGTCCTCATCCTGCTCATACGGACCATCGGCCATATCAAAACAAATGGTAAAATCATCTATTTTCACAATATCCATTTTATTCTTATGGCCCTATGTTATCGTAAAAAATATGTCGTAAATGTATAGAACCTCAACTTAAATTAGAAGGGGAAGGAAAGCGTGCACATGGGGTGACTAGAATTGAAGTCCAACAACGACAGAACACAGAGGCCACTCTTCTTCGACGACTGCATGCACCGTCGAGAGCAATGGTCCAACTCAGCCTGGGATTAGTTGGAAAAATTTATGAACCACCACTGCTTTTTTAGGCTCGTTATGTTCTGACACCTCCGAGTGAGCTAGCACTCTGTGATCTCTCACTAATGCACAACAATAAATACTTGGGGCCCCAGCCGTGGTAGATGGTCCAATGACCGACCATAAAGCACGAGAATAGGATGACCCCGAATGCCCAGTCCACCTGGATGTTTCCCCGGAACACATAGATTTCACTATGTGCACCACCTAATATACAGATATCGGACAAACACCAAATTAATCCATATTTAGATTATTTCATCCATCTACTAAAGATAAAAATTCTCCGTATTATAAGTTTCCTCGATCCTAATATTCGAATTTGATACCTCATTCTAAGAAGAGAGAGATTGGAGAGCACCATTAATGTTTAGATAGATGTACCTTACTGTGAAAGCTGGGAACTCTGATGCACTCTGGAATTAAATGTGCTCTATCTATGGTGGGTCTTGCAAGAGATCAAAATCAAATGGTGCTTTCTCTGAACACAGACTCTCCCTGGCAGTTTCATTGCAGAGAGTCTCTGATCAAAGGTGGACCACAGTTTTTGGGTGAACAGGGGTTTTCCTTCTTAAAATTTAAGACGTTTGCTGGAAACCGGGCTGAAATAATCCTGACAAATTTACAATGAAAAACACTAATAATTGTGCTCAATTTCTCAGACCCATGATCAGCCACAGCAACTTCATTTTTCGCGGGTTTTTGTGCAATAATTGTGCGCCATTCGGGGTATAACAAATTACCGTACATGAGATACAGACAGACATAGGGATACATAAAATCGTCAATTGTGCCACGTAATTGTAATTGGCTATGACATGTCAGTGATGGTGTAGCCGTATACTAGACATACGTGATGCCACGCGTACGGAAGGATGACCTGACTAATTACACTAACACACGTGGCATGACTTATATCTATCACGTTAGCAAACAGTAAAAGAAGACAGCGCCCACAGACGGGGTCACGTCATCGTTGGCTGACGATAACTGTCTGATTGGAATTAAAATTACGGAACTAATCTGTACATCGCATCTAGAACCCTAATATTAAATATGTACAATACTTTTTCTGAGATTTTTATCCANGACGATAACTGTCTGATTGGAATTAAAATTACAGAACTAATATGTACATCACATCTAGAACCCTAATATTAAATATGTATAATACTTTTTCTGTGATTTTTATCGATTTGTACACATTTTGGGACTAAATAATGGAGGATTTAGTGAGACCGTATGACACGTCCATATGACATTAAACTAACGATGTTGGATCAACCAAGAGAAGACAAGCAAAGGATAGATGGGTAGTTGAGAAAACTAAATGCGAATAATGCACAACAAAAGGGAAATTGCAGCGAGACGCGCAAATTTAAGAGGGACTGAACGCGCTCCTTCCAATTTTTGCAAAATAAAAAAAAGGGCTCTCAATTGGATTCAAAGGTTGATCGAGCTAACACACATTTGACCCGTATCATTCTTCGTCTTGATGAGTCATCGCAGATATATGTTTGGCAGGGAAAGTGTACCTGTTCATGGTGACGACCTTGGTGAGGGATTCCCAGAGCCGGTGGTTCTTGGAGATGACCAGGCAAGCCGTCCGGGTGATGTGCTCGTACCAACAAGTGAGCGATGCCCCGAAAGCCATCGGAGGCCACACCTTCCTCGGCGCCACCTTCCTCATGACGTACTGCGTCGCCTGGGCCCCCTTGGGCACCTTATAATACGGCTGTCACAGGAAGACCCGGTTTCAGTGCCATCAGGGCGAGTCGGTGAGTTAAACCGAGGTGGGGTAGATACAAGCCATGAATACGGTTCAGAGTTCATGTGGGTCACGTATCCATCATGCACCTTCACAGACAAGACAGCGAACAATGGTCTACAACACAAGTCTTGATGAATTCCATCGGGTGAACAAATTGCTTCTAGATTAACTAATGTGGGTCCAATCTGAGTGGTCGATCTGGAATGTTTATTTTCAGTGGGCAATATTTAAGGAAACTTTTATCAGTTTTTTTTTTTCCTTTCAAATTCAAACGGGACAATTACCCCTCCAACACACCCTTAAACCCATTCCTCCTGTCTGACGTAGAGCCACCGACCGGCCTTCTAGTTAGATGAGCAATGTGATTGAACCTCATAAGCATCCGTGGGGATTGAATTATGTTTTTGGATGGATCTATACATTTCTTTATGTCAAATTAATAATTGGGACAAGTAGACTCGGTAATTTTACAGGGAGCTGTCATGATTAATTAGCAAATGTCAGAGGTGAGCGATAATTAAGATTATGAATGTATGATGAATAGCTATTTATACATTTGGGGAAAAAAAACCACATAGTATCATTTAAATATTAAGTCGCGACAAAACCAAGCCAAAGATGTTATAAAAATCCCAAATCAGGTGCCCATAACATAGTGAATGCACATCAGCAACTCAACAAACTAAGGACGATTTCACACAGTTGTAAATGGCCGAGGAAGGAGTACTGAAATTATTATAAAAAAAAAATTAAGTGACGTTAATAATACAAGTAATTTGAGAACGGATCTGTCGGGTGACTTACCGGTGCGAGAAGGGTGAGCGACTTGACGGACCCGGGATGCTTGACGGCCAGGGCAAGGGCCAAGATGCAGCCCAAGGAGTGAGCCACAATGTGGAAGGACTTCACCCTGTAAGGCTCCAACACCGTCTGCTCTATCATTTCCAAGTGCTCCCTTAGGGTGTAGAGCGAGTCGCTCGGCTTGGGGCTCCTCCCGAACCCCAGAAGGTCGATCGCTAGGAACCTGTACGTGCCCTTCGCCGAGTCTGAGAAGTTGGGGAATAACGTCTCGGTCCAGAATTGGGACGACGAGATGAAACCGTGGATGAACAGGACATCCTCTCGTGCCTCGCCTGATGTGGAGTGGGGACGATAACGAGGACAATAGACAGCAACATAAGCATCTCTGGTCGAACATTTGAGAGATAATAAACGACACGTGCAATGTATGTTTTGCAAGTTGTATGGAAAATGACCTTTGGCTCCGGCTTCTCTGACGAAGAGCGTCTTTCTGCCTCTGGACGTCCAAGATGTGCAACGGCTGCAAACGCAGTCCGACCACCTAGGAACCGGCTGCCCGACGCTAGCCTTCCCCTGGAGCAGCTCTATGATTGCCGAGTTTACTGTGAATGTCGATCTCAACGATCTCCCGGCTTTACTCACTCCATAGGAACTTACGGCAGTGGCCGGCCGCTCTGCCTTGAGCCTCTTGACGGTGGATCGAGACACCTCTGACAAGAGAGAAGGCCTCAGGTAGAGGGTATCGGAGACTTCCTCCAGCATTACCTTGCTCGAGCTCAGGTTGACAACCTTGGACTCGCCCCTCTCGGAGACGAGGATCTTGCCGCCGCCGCTCGTGATGGCCCCCCTGGCGGAGGAGCAGTAGCACGGTCTCCACTCGGCCTCGACGACGAAGTCCGCCACCTTGTAGACATAACATAGGACTGCGTCGAGGAGGTCCAGGAGGCAGAAGACCACGAGACTCACAGCATCGTTGACGATTGTCCCGAAGAGCACGAGGAGCGACCTCTCCTTGTAGGTCACGGCCATGAATGAATGTCACCGGCAGAACAACGAAAATGCCGACACCCTTTTCTAATTAGACCTGAGTGAATGGGTGGAAGTGCCGCGGACTGATGCAAACCTTGAAACCTTCGAGCGTTGTTATATAAAGCGGGAGGACATGGAGTTCGTCTCGTACGGGTTTTCCGGAAATGGGATCGACCGGGAGAACAGCCTGCGGGTCTTCCCTTGCCGCCCGACCCCTTCCCACGACGGATAATGTATTTAGAATGTCGAAAGTGTGCGGGACAAGGTAATGCCACTCATCTGATCTCTTTCTCGGCATGTTGTGCTTTTAATCTGAGAAGTGAGTGACTAAATCAACAGGAGCAGATCAATGTATTCATTGTTCATTTAACAAAGTCTTTATTTGGCAATAGAAAATGGGTGGGTGGTAGTTGAACCTCCCATGTGAATAAACAAATCCCTCCTGGGAAAAAAAACAGTTTTTGCTGCTAATAAGGATTTTCATTTGCATAACTAATAGAGTAACTGTCTTGATTAAAATCTTGCTCAAGCAATCCAATATAGTATAATTGAGGAAGTTCAATATGCCTTCTTTTTAAGAGAGATCTGAAGTTGAGCATTTTAAATGGATAAAAGCGATAAGGGGGAGAGTTTTCACGGGAAAACTAAGCTAGGACTTGTTTATTGGTCAATGAAATAGGCAATTGGACCGTTGTCGGCTCTCCGTTTTGCCCATCCAACTGGGAGAGAGAGGTCCATCCGCAATCGAAGATCAGCAACATAAACTAGAAGAACCCACTGATTACGATTGCAGACCACATTACAGGTTATTTTGGCACACTCGGAACACTTCTTCACCGGATCGATCCCGGGCCAATAACAACGGCAATATCCTACTGCTGTTGGGATGGTCCACCTCATAAATGAAGCAATGCAAAATTTCCAAATGAAATTAAATTCAAGGGACACGGAAAATCTCTCTAGGGGTGCATTAATGACAGACTCCCTCGGGCACATGACTCCCAACGCAACCGCCTTCATCCCCCCAACCCCCACCACACCACC
>CXYZ01019992.1:156851-170709 GCA_900006705.1 Sonneratia caseolaris
CGACCACCCACCCCCACCCCACGCTTGTAATTTACACTGGTCAGCCCCAGCAGCACCACCGTCCTCCAAGAATCTCTGTTTTTCTACGTGGATCGAGAAGTCGCTCGTTTAAGTATGGGAGGAGAAAATTAATCGGGTCGCGCCCTGATAACCCTGAAGACGGTAGACATCTTGAAGATCATTTCTATCGTTCAGTGATTTCTCCTCTGGACGTAGGCTCCCGATCTCTCGAATATAGAAGAGGAGATTTTGAAGAAGAAACAGAAGAACAACGAAAGTTTCTACTGATCAGGAGAAATCTCTAAATCCCAAATCAATAATGATGCAACTGTGTGGACCATATTTATCTGAGCAAAAGGCCTTAGCATCATAATTAAACGGAATGATTGAAATCAAAGATATACCTCAGTTTTATGGGCACTCAAGAAATATGCGTGTAGAATATAACTAGTGTATGTTGACTCTCCTGTTTGCACGCAGCGTATTGATTCTTTTCGTGGTTACAAGGATAATCGCCGGCCTGTCCTAACATGGAAATGAATGGAGCAATGGAAAATTAAGGAATGAGTGCATCTTCTTTCACGAGAATCGAGTACAAAATCTTGATTTAGACTCGGTGGAGCACTCTGTCGGATCGTTGCTCTTGAATGGGTTCATGTGATACCACGAAAGGAAGTCAAAGTACGTAGGGTTGACTCGTAGAGTCTGACGATCATCGATGAATTGAGTAAATGTGCGGGTAAGAGTTGACTTCTACTGTGGGATCGATGAATCCCCATGCTGGCATTGATTTAGGGAGGAACGGATAAAAAAAAATCCTCAAAAAATTGCATAAATTTCATTAATCAGCACTTTTCTATTATTATCTCATCAATCTAACCTCTTGTCTTTTCTTTTAACATATATTTTTATCAGTTTTACTCCTACGTAAGTTTTCTAGAGCAGTCCAAGACTACAGACATGGATGCTCGTAGCTACAGCGGATGAGCAGCGGTGTGTCAGATCAATGATCAGGTCTTCTCTGTCCTGCCGGGGTTCCCTAGCCAAAGCATCGCTCCCCGTCGAAGCCACAACGAGCGAAGTAAGTGAGAGAAAAGAGGGACAAAGGAAATGAGCTTTGTTTTGGGGTGGTCGTAAGGTCAGTAATTGTTGGCTCTGAACGCGGAACAATTTCGGTATACCTATAAGTATGTTGCTCTGCATGGACGTTCTGCGCCTCATGTGGTGGTTGGCAGTTGGCTGGCACCTCCTCCTGCGCGTTGTAGTGATTGCTTGCCTTTAAGAGTGAGCTAAAAGACAACAGCAGACGAATCAAGTGAAATCGACCGTCCCGTGGTGACATCTGAGGGACTTTGCCCAAGTAAATTCATAGTGCTGCACCAGCCGCACCGCTGGATCGGCCCCCCGCAGAGAGGGCGAGAGAGGAGGAGAGGAGGGGTCGGTGCGCTCTCTCTGGAGTCAGGACTACGTTTCTGCTTTCGTTCTACGGCTCCACTGCCTTTGCTGGGGTCCATCTGCTTCAGAAACGAGCTGTTGCATCTTCCACTTGGTCAGACAGATAATCCATGTCGTAGACTTGGGCCGCTTCTCGGCCCAAAACCACTTCAATCGGCCCCCCTATCACTGACCCATTTATGACAATGTTAATTCTCCGAAATTAGCGACGACCCAGGCCTCCACAGCTCATACCGCTGACGTAGAAAAGCAGGAAGCCTAAGAACGACGGGTGGCCGATCTCCTAGGCAGCCTAGTTAATTTCCAGCACAACAAAGTACAAAACCCGTCGCCTCATTCCCGTCTTAAATACGTGCAACTTGGGCATTGCCCATCTCCAACAAATTTTCGTTACTTGCGTGTAGTTTTCTGACAGGATCAAAGCGACATCTCACCAACATCGATGGGTGAATCAGCTTCTCGATCGTCATTTGTGTGGAGGGAGGGACTGCCACCCCAGGCATTTCCCAGATCCAACGAGAGATTCGCGACAGCCTCCGCTCGGCCGTCCACACAGAAAATGCTAAACATAGTTTCAAGTGCGCCCACCACCACGTTAGTTAGAGATTCAGAATGTTGCCTGCAAAAGGGGCCAAGCGTACGTAACTCTGTCCGCATTCCCCACTTTTATGCAAAAGTAGGGTTTCCTTCAATCTTTCACCATCCCAAATTTCCACGTTCTTCAAAATATTCCCATAATTTCCCCAACCAGTACCTTTCCATGGACCAACAGCGTTGTCATGATTCTAGCATTTTAACCAAAAAATTTTGTCCGTAGTCAATTTTCAAAAACCTAGGATGTAACTCACGGTCCGAATTATCTGCCCCACAGGCACCTAACTCGATTATTTTTTGGTTGACGGGTCCTTGTTCATACTCTAACTACACGTAGCTTCTCGAGCCCTGACAAAATTTATTCCTTCTATTGATACGATCCCCAAGGAACCCTCCTTTTCCGCATAAAGTTAGCGCAAAGGATACGTACATGGCCGGAATTGAATGGGTAAGGTGGATATTATTGGCTTATTATAAGTATTCTATTCATACTCTGTATAAATTTAATACATCCTGATAAATTTAAATCTAAGTCAAATCATATGGTGAAGGAGAAGGAAGTTTCAGAGTGGAGATACTATTCAAAATTTGATATTTTATTAAAGGAGGAAGAGATTCGGAGGATTACTATGTATTCATTCATGTTGGAATTTTGAGGATGAATTATACAATGGCTTCAATTCTTCTTGGATTATATTATAGTATTGCGATGATTTAATTTTCCTAAAGGGACAAAATAAACATTCTGAAATGTCTAGCACACGATTTGGCACGTCGAATCAGCGATTAGTAATTCCATCGGGGAAAAGGCAAATCGACGGTAACCCTTTTTGGGCCGTGACAAAATAATAAAATCGGGAACGTGGAAGGCAAGTTTCATCATAGTGCAGGAATTAAAAGGCAAAAAAGAAAGAAAGAAAGAAAGGAATTTGGCTCGTCCATGGATTCAGTGCTGGCCCTTGTTTTGGTAAGCCAGATGACTCAATCCAAACTACAATTCGCAAATTTATGTATGCGGAAATGCAAAAGTAAACAAAATTATTAATCTACATAATTATTGATATAATTTAATATTTCTATCTCTTATATAATATATCGATTCAAATATTATAAATAAAAATTTTGATCAATGAGTTGAATAATTGAATATATACGAATATAGATTAGCGTGTGTATATATATAAAAAAAAGTGGTTCTTATAGGTTTACCCTTTTGAATAAAACAAAAGATCGAATTAAGAATATTTTTTTCCCATGTTCCTGGCTGGGCCTGGCACTGGTCTTCTTAACATTTAAAATAAAAACAAAATCGCAATGTGGAGTGTAACGAATCATCGATTTGTCATTGACGCATATATTTATAACGGAAATTAGGTGTCCAAGAGAAGTCCCAGTCGGGACTCATGGAAGGGCAACTCAAACCACAGCCCGTGATATCAAAATCGATCCACCGACTATGTTCAATTATATCAATTAAATGTACTCGAAAAAGGTGCCATGAACGGGGTGTTTCCAATGTCAACTTGTCATGATATTAATTAGAGAAATAATTTTATTATTATTATTTTTTAGATATGATAATTAAAATATTATATATTTAATTCTTATATAATAAAAAAAGAATTGGAAGCGAAGGCGTATGTGCATAGCTCGTAATTATGCCCGCAAATTGGAAGGCGGCCACAACCTTAAACCTAGCTGGTTGGGAATTTTAGAAAAGCAAAAGGGGAAATATATATATATATATATATATCATGGGTTGAGGATTTATCTCTTATATACTTTTTTTCTCGTTGTATATTCTTCAAATGGGTATCCAATTTTGACACTCTTGGCGCGCATACGCGACCGCATACCCCCTAAGCATTCACCGTCACGTGGCATGGTGGGCGTATCGACTCTCGGGAACCTTTTCATATCAATGATCTAAACCATCCTAATGGGTCGATTTAAGTAGTTAGTACTCTAGTTTAAAAGTCAAATTCAAGAATTATATCGTTCAAATAAGGCTATAACTTTAAAATACTCTCTTTTATAAACGATTTTTTTAAGAATAAAATTATGAAAAAGCTGATAGCATCTTGTACATTTGGAAATTTTATATGTGAAGAAATCTGATCGCATCCTCATAAATTAGAGCCCACCAACTTGTACCAAAAGATTCCTAGTGTCAGGCGTCACAACATAGAGCGCGTACACGTTACACGCCCCCATGTTCTCCCGAAGGATCTTAAGAATGTTTAGTACCACTGATTAGGTCGTCGGGGGCACTGCACATGCCTTGAGAATCCATCTTCGTTGAGAGAGGGTTTACATGCACTCCAAATAATAGCGAAAATCAACTCGATTTTCAATTTATTACATTGACTAAGGGAAGAGAAGTTGATTTAAAGAAAATTATATTTTAATAGGGGGGCACAACTTGAATTTAATATATATAATACGCTTCCGGATATAAGATATAGTACAACCTAGAAAAATTGTCACTATTCCACTTGAGGGATAAGTTGTCTGATGCCACCTAACTAGTAGGTAGTACGCATGAACCAGATACGAGTAGTATAGCAAGCTGAGGATATCCCATGAACAAACACAAAAATATTCATCCCTGAAAACGATGTGAAGCTTTGTCCGGAGACAGAAGCTGACACAGGCATGTCATATCTTGCCCGTAGATAAAGCTGCAACGCTGGGAGAAGATGTTCGGTTGGAACGACACATTCGAGTTGAATTTGAGATGAATTATGAAGGGGAAGTTCAGTGAACTCAGAGACCAAAAAACATTATCTACCACTATAGATGTCTTAGAAATACTAAGTAATTTGATCGTCCTTACGAGGGTAGTCAAATCGCCTAACCATTAATTCAATTGTGCATTCGTACTTGAATTCATGCCAGCTTCAAACGTAGTAATCGACCTGGGGGGCCTTGATCAATTATTTGTCGATTTCAAGGCATGAAACTTGTGTCAAACAAAATTTTCATCAGTTACTCATTATTCATATGTTTTTTTTAAATTATGAATTAAGAATATTTTAAGTACAATTTTTGGGTGTTCGATTCCTATTCATAATATTGAACTTTCTTCCTTATTCAATTAATTTATCTCAAATCTTAATTATAAAAAATATATTATGATACATAAAAGGCGAAAATATATATATATATATATGGAAAGAATTGTATCTATGAGCACCCTCTTTACCCCTAATCCAAGATGTCAATCCATGAAATTTGATTTGATGTTCGTATCATGTTGCAGCGTCATGGACCCATTTATTCGGCGTTCAATTGGCATGTGATCAATATTTTTTGGTTTGGTGGGGGTGGGGGTGGATTTATTGTTGGTTCAATGGATCAGGCATGGATGGATTTAATTAGGCAGCCACGCGAAGCAACCTCGACCTGGGCGAAAAAGGAGAGACATGAAATATCACATTAATTTCACTCAATTTTATCAATCATTCGAATATATTAATTCACTATTTTTCTTTTTACAGAATTTCAACCCCTATTAAATAAATTTTCTGAATCTATCCATCAAATCAAGTGACACATGAAGCCGAGACCACGAACACGAGTCCATATGATAATGTCTTCCTTCATTGCTGAACCGATTGGGATCTAGAGTAAGCACCAGGAATGGAATTTGACAATTTCATGGTTTCCTTCATGGCCCATGAAAACACACAAAATAAATTGTCAAAAAATGTTGATTTCGGAAATAAGTAAAATCGTGTCGAAGAACAAATCTTACTGTCTACTAGAAAAATACATGATCGAATCGATGATCCTTATTAATCAGGGCTGGCGAGGCGCGCATTCATAGAGAACCGAATTTATAAATCTACGTTCGATTTCTACAATTTGATTTCTAAAACAATAATTATGCATCAAATCAATCAAATAATTAGCTACAAAGCACGCCCATATAGTCTCTTGCCCAGTAAAAAGGGGAAAAGAATCTCGAATTTAGTCCTAAAGATAAACAAGACAATCAACAGTTCTTCTTCTGTGATCCTCGTGCGATAATTTAATATGCCATCACCGAAAATCAATCAAATAATATATCTAATTACATTAAATTCCAAAAAGGAAGAATTAGCCCCTTTTTTTAATTCAAAATTTAAAGACAAGCTAATTAAAGAGAGAAATGAATTAAGAATGCAAAATTTTATCAAACAAAAGGTGAACAGAAGAATCTCTTAATTTAAATGGGGGGATAACTATATTTCGCTCACCTTTTTCCAATGTCTGTCTGTCTGTCTGTCTTCTAGAGGAGGGCTCGAGAGCTCAAAGCCAGTTTCATCTTCGATCATCGAGCAACTATGACAATCATTCAAATGTTATCAACATCGGTAATCGCTATATGTTGATGGGTCGAGAATGACATTTTACCAGTTCGATCACAACTTGTGGGAAAGTATTAATCGATTTGTGTCTGTGGGGCAATGTCTGGAACCCACAAGTGACGTGTTAGCTCCATTCCATGGTAACCCCATCAATTAAATAAAGTCATCAATCCGCCATTATTAGCCTTTCCGGACTTGATGACTTCACGGAGCACCGGCTTTTCCCATGGGTGGGCATGCTTGCACCCTAGAAATTGATCGAGATCTCCCGCTTTTATAGGATCCCCCAAAAATAAAGTAATGCCTGGCGAATTCGATCGATCGATTTAAACTACACCAAAGAGGAGGCTCGACTGTTTAGTGAATGCAGTGATGGTTAGAAAACTTGACCGTGTTAACGGGTTTCAAGGCACGATTGGGAAGCACGCACGCCGACAAAAGAAGTTTTGAAACTCGAAACCACGTGACCGGATCGCAGAAACAAGTAAGAGACCTGATCTCGAACCATCTCCATGGAATACAATTTCAATCGAAGAACACTCGTGCTATAAGTTTCCAATTTTATGTACTCTGTTAGAACAATATATGGATGGATTTAATGGTAATACGTACCTGTGCTTGTTTTGCATGATCCCCATTGCTCTCTGTATGTCTGAAATAATATGACACGTTTGTATTCATCTTATTAATATCAAGAACTAAATTTAGTACTGCTCGATAGAATTATGGTAAAACTTTCTAGGATTATGTCTAAAATATGAGATTATTGTCTGGAAAAACGTACCCTTGATTGTGAACTTTGCTCAATTTAAGCAAAATTCTTCTTAAATACATTATGCAAAATATACCGTAATATTAACATTACATTTTCCCTAAGAACAACACCGCCGTGAGGATCATAAAAATATTCCATCAGTGTTTTTTGGCATGTAAAATAACATCTGGTGTTCACAAAGAAATGATCCAAATTAATTTTTTTATTTATAAATCTCGAAATAAATATCTTATTTATACGGCATAGATATCAAATTATATAAAACTCGTCTCTTTTATATATCTTTTAAATATGTGCAATTCAGTATCCTTTATCGGGCTAATATCAATCTTGCAACAATGAAGCAATATGTTTACATGTCACAGATATTGGGAAGATTCTACGGCTCACTTGTTAGATATGATCAATAAGAGAAAAAAAAAAAAAGGAGGAACAAAATCAACCCTCGTATGAACTTTCATTATCTCTCTTTAACCATCCACCGACTAGAACATGAAATTTCCAACAAACACTAATGTACAGTAGAGGCACGAGGAGTTCACATTATTGATATACCAATCATATATGTTGCCATATCAACTCAGAGGAAGATGTCAACAGGGAACTATTTGCTCAATTATTAAATTCCACGTGTAATATTCTTTCACGTATAATGCTAGATTAATAATAATATATGAAGTATCTGGGGATTTTTAGTCAACTTCCCTTATACTGACAAGTGACGTAATGGGTCCGATGAGGAAGACGAAGACTTCACCATGAAGTTGTTCCAGGAAAAATCATGGTGAAGTTGTTCCAGGAAAAATCATTCTCGTACCCTAATATTTGCAAGCTCTGATCGTTGCTCAGTCCGTTCGGCCGTACCTGGTGCAGCTGATGGATGTCACCGATATCGTTGCCAAAGCAGCCAAACTCTGTAGGTCCTGTATTCTCGGCCTGGCCATTGAGCTGTGAAGCGACGAGCCTTTCCCAGCTGGCCCAGTCACCAAGTCCGACTGGCCCCAGCAGCCGCTCACAGTTCTCCGGGGTGGCTGCGTCAGAGGACGAGGCCGGCTCTCGCTCAGCCGGCTCTCGCTCAGCAAGCATCATCTGTTGGAGAGGCTGGTAGTGGTCGAGGTGTGGCGGATTGCACGAGATGTTAGGAGGAGGTGGAACGGACGGGCTATCGAGCCCTGGCAGGTGCATGAATCTCTCTTTCTGAATGGCGTTTTCCGGTGGGAGCTGGCACTTGTCCTTGCTGATGTCATAGCCACTGCTACCGTCACCGATGTTGTCATTCTTGTTGCTGTTTTCGAGATATTTGAGGTTGAAGGTTCTCTCGTTCTCGGCCTTACATGCTGTCCTTTCCATGTGGGAGAGTATCTTGTCGAGTAAACCTGCTTGGTGGCTGGCAGAGTTCAACAACTGGAGCTTCGACGTGCTCCTGGGGCTGTCGAAGGCTTTCTGGTAGTTTTTCTTCCTGAAGACCCGACAGACAACCCACCCTTCTTCGGGCATATTCATGTCCATAGATGAAGCAGGAGCCTGGATCATTGAATGAGCCACCAACACGTAACAAACCATTCATTCGATAGTCAATAAACAAACAGGAACACGTTAAAAATAAGGTGTTTGATGTGGCGGAAGAGCCATTCTACAGTGACACCATGTCATGTGGATCCGAATGGAGATCAGAATTGGTGTTGAGAGGACTAATTAAATGCCAAGTTATTTAACAATATGGAGTAGAATCTTCAGAGGCTTACGTCCTGTTCTTGTTTGCTCTCCTCGAGCCGGTACTCGTGCATAATCCAATCTGACTTCTGGCCATGTGGAGCTCTTCCTGTGTAGAACACTAAAGTCTTCCTCGAGCCGATCCGCCTACATCCACTATATATGATCTTGTCCCGGCCGGTGGCCTTCCAGAACCCCGCAGCTGTTGCTCGATTGGTCCTTGTGCCAGTCGGGTATTTCTTGTCCTTGTGGCTGAAGAAGTACCAGTCATTTTGTGGCGTTGACCCGATTCTGCACTTCTCTGCATCACAGCACGAATGTTTGTGCAGAAGATTAGAATTACACACTACACAGAAACTGATCGATGCGCAGGAGAAAAGATAATGCCCCCATACGCCTACCTTGGATATCCCATGGCTCGAGCTTATTGAGATCCACCTCATGAATCACATCAAGGTCTATCTTCTCGCACGCGACCTTCTTCCTCAGATAGTAGTGGAGAAGCTCCTCCTCTGTCGGGTGGAACCTGAAGCCGGGAGGGACCTGAGATTGCCCGTTTATTGAAAGATTCATATCCTCTGGCATCTGTTCAGTGCCGCGTTAAGGGCCGACTTTGGCCTTGGACAAGTAATTAATCACCTCGTGGCGTTCCGGAACTGTGCTAGACTGAATGAAAGAGAAAACAAGACTAGAAAGAAAGAGGCTCGACGGTGGAAGTCGGTGGGGATCCGAAGAAGGTGAGAGAGAGAGAGAGAGAGAGAGAGGGGTGGGGGGTGGGGATGTGCGTAAAGATAATGCAGTCATGATAATTTATAATGGCGATAAGACACGAACAGGGCCAGAGATTTGCATATTAAATATTCGACTAATATCGCTCGTCTAAACGCCTAGCTTGAGACCTTTAACTCGCCATGCAGTCGGGAGATGTATCGCTACGATTAAAAACTTCCGGGGGGAGTGAAATGAGATTCATGAATGCGGCGTAGTGTGGACCCCGCAGCGTTGAATTTCGGACCACTCGCGAATGCGTCTAGAGAGGGGAGTAAAGAAGCGGGGGAGTGTGGAGGGTGGGGGGCAGGGCTCCATCTTAAAACTACGACAGTCGACCTTAAAAATCTGTCCGAAAGCAACCTGTGAAACCACTCGCGTCTTATATCAACGAAGAGGGAACATTTGGCAAGAACTCGCAAGTGTAAGACATATATATGCAAGTATCAGTCATGCTGCACGCACTTCTTCCACGGTCCTAAATTCAGATTGATCCTCGAGAGAAAGGAATCCTTATGAGGACGAGATATGAACACATATGTACAGTGCACATGGGACGGAATCAACGGTCAAAAGGAGGAATCGCTTTTACGGGGCAGAATGAATGGAGGAGCCATTAAATCGATGGTGGCAGAGATATATAGATAATGATAACCGTTCACACACGTTAATATCACACAACTATGTCATATTAGCCAATTCAAGAAATTATGCAGATTTGCTGTCTGTTTATCCATTTAGGGGCCGGCCCGAAATTATAAAGATCATACACACGCCGGAGAATTGAAAGAACAAAAAAAAAAAGAAGAAGCTAAATGACATACATAACCGATGAGATCTTATTGGAACCAACACAACGACTCGATGACATCCTCCATGTGATTCCCGACTTACCGTTCATTCGTTAAATTTGTCTCTGGCATGAGAGGTCCATACGTGTTCGAGAAAATGGCACCGCTGAGGCAGAGCACGCAACCCGCTAAATATAGGGTCTTGCCAGATCGGGCAACCTCAAGAGCGGAGTCGGATGGACGGATAAGCACGTGCTAAATAGGGATGTGCACGTGACGCGTGGAAAGTCTGGAAGCCCATGTCTCCATTAATCACGTGACATCATCCCCATGAACGATTGCTGGAGTGTTTTTGTCAGCGTGTGAACAACATGGGCGTCATGTGGTGTGACGTTTCAGCATCAGGCACGGACCGATCGATACGTTGCACCAGTCAGTGATCCAACATAATTCATGTGGAATAAGGATACACATTGACGAATAAAGTTGATGGAGAAAGACAATATGAAATCGTGCTAAGCAGGCGTCCATATGAATTGTGCTGACCGTATATCTATACATATATTGATTCTTTCATATCACTTTATCATGGCTTATTACCTTATTCAATACCATAAGTTGAAAAGTTTGATTGGGTAAGTTATGGAATATTCTGGGTACGTTTTTCCTATTTATTTTAAATGGAATATCCTTAGTAATTAATTAAGATAATGATTATGCTGGGCATTGATTGGTTTGAATTAAGTAAGGGCACGGTTGTTCCCTGTCCGGTTCAAAAAACCACCATTTAAATGGAACCGAATATCCGGTCCGATTTGGTTTGAAGCATTAAGTTTATACAATATTCATTTTACTTGAAAAAAGAAAACACATTCGAATCGTACGTAACAGGACGTCGGATCGATTCAGTTGACCAGTTACCCTTCATTTGAAAAAGCCTATATATAATTTAATCAATTAAATGTGACTACTTTTCATATTAATTTGAAATTAACCTAGTCGAATAATTAAAGACCCCCAATAAATTATCAATTTTAGTTTAAAATTCTCAGATCTATGTTTATAAATATTTATTTTATTCGATGACCATTTTAAAAAATTAGTTCATACGAATTAATCATATCAAATAATTAAATAAGCCTCCTATGTAGACATTGGACTATTTTGTGAATTTCTGTTCAATGATTCCGGTAGAATTTGCTTTCTTCGAGCACCTATCCTCTGTGGGACCCCTTTTCCATGTTCTCTGTCTTTTTCCCTGTGGCAAGCTTTTTGCATTAATTAATTCTCACCAATAAATTAAGGACATAAAACTAATGAATATTATTATTTTAATCACCAGATAAATTCCCTGTGATGAGTTTATCGTTAAAATTTTTTTTTAAAAAAATTACTCCTCTAAAAAATCTGACGTTTTTAATATATTCAAAATCTTTGAATATAACCCTAAAAAGATTGAGTAAGAAGAAGAAAACCACCAATAATTTACTCAAAAAATAAAACCACAATAATTTTATGTTTTTTTTAAAACTCTCCAATTTGAATACTAAAATCAATGGAAGAGGGTGGAGGAAATTATGGATGCCTAATTCTATAACTAGAAATATTAAATGGGTTAGTTTGGCCTGAAATCAACCTTATTTGGCTTCAAATGGTACATAAGACTCTTATTGGATTAAGTAATGGTTGTAAACCTAGTTTAAAAAATAGGCTCGTTGAATCGGAACCAACCTTGACCTCAAAAACCCTTATAAATCAATGGTCGAATTTTATCGGCTCAATTTTAAAATTAAAAAATGACGACTAGTCCATAGGTTGAACCACTCCAAATAATGAACCGGCTCGCTTATGAACAGTTTCAGACTGGTTCATATATTTTTGAACCAAACCAACCTATTATATTTAATTAACCAAACAATAATTAAACCAAACAGTTTCAAACATGTTTTACACTAGTCCGAACCGCCCATTCAACATCTCAATTGCAACTGCCATGACCATAGTTTTAAAAACCGGACTGGGCCGGCCGGTTCGACCAATTCGACTGGGAACCGGCCACCCACCCGGTCTAGTTCTCATAAATACTCCAATTACACTTTAAATTAGGTCAAATCCGATTGAACCGGCTGGTTATCGGTCAAACCAGTGAACCCAATTGAACCCATGAGAAAACCAGTCAACTTAAAATAAAAAATAAAAAATTATTATAACGTACTTATTTTATTTTATTATACTTATATTCATATTTTATGATGAATTTAAGACTAATATAATAACTATATTAATGATTTTTATTACAAATCATAGTTAAATTGTAATATTATGTAAATTTATTGGTAATATTATTTATTAAACATGTGGTTTGACCTACCGAACCCCCGGTCCGACCCATAAACCCATGAATCCATACCCTGACCGGTTCCCGGCCCAGTTCAGTTTTAAAAACTATGACAATGACACATTCTCGCACATGCACCCGGCAACTCCAAATAATCTATAACTTTTTTTTTCTCCCCATCGAAACGAATTATAAAAAAAATTAAGAGGAGTGAAAAGTGGTAATCTAATTTAGAGAAAAAAAAGAGAGGATAAATCTCATAAAATTGATATAATATCTTACAAAATTATCTGGATTTAAAGGGAATGGTCTACCTATTCTTAAATCAATTCCCATTTGACCTCTTTTTTCGATTTTACAATTCCACACTGTAGATTTGCTATTAATTCTTTTGCCGCCAGATTCCCCGAGAAAAAAGAAAATTGGGAAAAGGATTTTTTTTTTTATAAAGTAAAATTGCGTAAAGTGGCACGCCGACCACGTACATGTAGGTCCGACATTGCCGTTTGTCAATATTCCCTAACCTACTAGGCCCTAATGGTGGAGTTATCCAACACAATAATAATTCCTTTTACAATTAAATTTGCATCCGTACCAACATATTAGCTACGGGATATGCTCCTCCGATCCCATTGGAAATAGGTTAACCGATTAACAGCATTATAATGCTAAAACCCAGGACAGCCGTGAGCGTAGCTGAACCATCCTTCCTATGGATCAATTCTGGATCTCTCTGAACGATCGAATGGACGTAGAGACCACTCCCCCTTAAGTTGACAGGCTGAAATTTCTACCCAAATGATCACCGGCTGCTCTTCAACTCCCTGTGCGTAATACAATCATGACTTCTTTTGACTGAAAATTGACGGCGACACCACCGTTTCACCGCCCGGCCAACCCCGCCCCCCATCCCCCCAACAATTTACTGGCGAGCACTTTGGTGGTTTCGCCCGTCATATTCAGTTTACACTACAACTTTTAAAATCAAACCGAGCAAAAAAAATAAAAATTAATGAAGACATAAATTTATGGGTTAAATTGTAAGTTTAATAATTTAAATTATATATTTAAT
>CXYZ01019992.1:171050-184544 GCA_900006705.1 Sonneratia caseolaris
AAATTAATATAATATTTAGATTAATTATTTAATTATATCATATATATATATATATATATAAAGTTCTTTTGAAATATTAAATTAGTTAAATTTATTTTTTAAAAATTATTTTTATTTGATTCAAGCTCGACTAGATGGCTTAAAGTATGAATCTTCGAGCTAGCCGAGACTAGCACGGTTCGAATTGACAGATCTAATTTATCCGGCCGTCTACGTAAGGGCAATCATGGAAAATCAATACTCATCGTGCAAACAGTGCTATATAGTTATATCGCGAAATGTATTATACACTGCCTTCTAGAATGAATATTTAGCTTGGTAAAGTTGTAGGTTAATTATTAAAAGGAGACAGATAACGAGAAGTTGGTGCACGTGATGTAATGTTTGCCTAGCAAACTTCCAAGCTCGTGTCCAGAGCATGACGCATGGGGGCCGATTACGATATAAAAATACGGATGAATTGATCATCCTTATTGATAATAGTTACGGTAGCTGCTCGGCTGGTTGACATCGATTAGCTCATCGGCTCATAAAGATAGGCCCAATTGAACTCAATCTTTGTCGGATCCGACTGAGAGTGTGAGCAGCCATGAACTGTTGTCACTCCTCTTCAATAATTGCACGTGGATAATGATTGATGCTAAGAAACACGTAATCGGTTTGCATTCACACGGGGCACGTATTTATTGGTGACCGTGAAGTATCATCGAACACATTCTTGTGGGTCGTTTGCATGACATGGCATGTACGTACATCGGAGATATCTTCAAGTTATATCATAAGGAAACTAATTCATATGAATGCATTAAATCCGCCCTTTATTCCATAATATGGTGAATTTCTAGTGGAAGGGCGACAAAGTTTGCATGAGAAGCAAACTCCCTCCCCAAAAGTCGTAGGCGTTGTCCAATGGTGGTCGAATTTCGGGACGTCATGATCGTTTACAGCTACCAAAAGGGCTTGCCTTCTTTTCCATGTTACCACTCAATGGCGGAGGGACCGGTAGAACGATCGATTGATGATTAGTTAGAGAACTAATCGAACCGGCCTTTACCCACAAAATACAGGAAAACAGCAAAGAAGGTCTACATCGTGACCGACCATGCCGATCAAAAACGGTCTAAAACAAATCGAAATTGCAGGCAATTTTTGAAGAGGATATGAAAATAGACATCCAGTAATATATATGTACATCGATCTGATCGCATCGTGTGGTGCATCCTTTCTTTGACATATATAATTAGTTATCTTTGTATTTTATTCAAGTGAAAATTTAGAGTTTTTTTTTCCCCTTCCTACTTCCGTCTATGTCTATTGACCAATGAAAAAGATAAGAACGACACAACATAAATAATATGAGATAGTCACAAAATTCCAGATTCCGTCCATTTCGTTGTTGGGTTAAATTGCCCTATATTCGGTAAATATTGATTCTTTGCTCAACGTAGTGAGTTTTCTGGTAGGAGGGGGCCAGAGTTTGCATAAGAAGCAAACTCTCCACAGTCAGGGCGTCATCGATGGTGGTCGCGTTGCAGGATGTCGTGATCATCTTTTGGCTATGGAAAAATGAGTCTGCCCTCTTTTCTATCGAACCCTCTTTTCAGATTGGACGTATTATGACGATTGGCGATTAGTCAAAAAGGGAAAAAGAAAACCCGAGTGTTCACTGCCAGCAAACCATAGGAAAACCCCGAACAAATGTGCCAAGCGCAGATCAATCAAAGCCAGCTGCATCGATCATAAGTGAAGGCACAAAATTTTAATGATGTGAAGGACTTAGCTACCTACGTTAAACCGTTCATTTTTGCCGAACGCTTTAGTCCCGAAGGTAGACAGCCGCATATCTAGTTCTCCAACTCGTGGTGGTTATCACGCTGTTCAGTGTTTCGACGCATAATCTACCATATTTGGGCGTCCTTATCGTCCATGAGTTAATCCCACTTGCTTTCACGTAAAAAAAACTTAATTCCACAATTTAGTACACTTAACTTCGTTTAAGAACGTAAATTAATGGAAGTCAAGTTATGGCAGTTCGCTCATAAACTAGTAATGAAGTGGGAAGGGAGCAATAAGTTGTGCGTTTATTATACAATTACCTGGACCTGGAAAAAATAATAATATAAGGTGACATAAAATGAGCACAATAAAAAAAAAAATTTCATGCTGATCTAATTCAAATGTTGATTATGAGTATATAGATTGGTATTCTTTAAGCATGTCATTTCAGGTTTTTCAATTATGTTCCTGTATCTCTCATATGCTTATTGCACCTAATTTATTCAATAAAACCCGTTATGTTGATCCATTATTCTCCACTGTTGTGCAAGACATGCGATTCCCGATCTTTCACGTGCCATCGGTTCCAATCATCCTAAAACGTGATTCACATGTGACAAAAGAAATTTCCTCATAAAAGGCCTGAGATTTTTGCATGACTATTCAGCTCAATTTATTGGCATGGTTCAATATCATTCCAACAAGATAATGAAAGTGACCCTTCACAAGTTGAAGCGCCATGATGACAGTCGAGCATCTCTTTGAGATTCTCATTGCTCAAAGGTTGTCTGTGATGATATTTCTTTGTCAATTGTTAATTGGAGGGTTGACAAAAGGGGCCAACAGCTTTCCAAGAGAATAGATTCTCTATCTTATTGATTTGTACATATAGTTAAAATTGCCAGAGGACAGCTTATGCTAAAATTTAAACTTCCCCTTGAATCACCAAATTGCTGAACTTTCTCCGTAAAAAAAGCTGCTTTTCTAAATTGAAGAGGGCATCTTTCACCTAAACAAGACAAACCAGACGGGGGCATGCATGTCAAATCGTGATGGCAATTATCATTAAATGATTATTTATCTCGTGTCGGTTAGTTTCAGTGAAAAGAAATTGTTACGAAGAAAACAGTGGTCGCCGGAAACTTCCCTCGGGGATGGGATGGGATGGGACGGGACGGGACTAGAGTGGCCGGTCGGTAGGGAGTTCCAGCAGAGAAATGTGGGAGCGGTGCTGCTCAAAGTTTTCAGCAAAGAAGTGTCCAACCTTACCATGATGAATTTGTTTTGGGCGATAACACATTTCGATACAGAGAAATTAGGTCAGGGAAATAAACACGAAACATGTCATCTTCGGGGATGTTCTTGTCTTCAAGCTTGATTGTTGGGGACAGGAAATGTCGTGGACTACCAGCCACCCCCCCGCACCATTAGGGAAGTCCCCCACAGTGCACTTTACTGGCTCCATGATGAGTCTAATCCATGAAAAGCCATGCCGGTTCTCGCTTAGTTATCTGATGATCGACAGAGTCACCTTTTCGACAACATAGCTCCATTTCAATCCTTATCTGGCCAACCTGACCCCGTTGACACGTCTATCTGTGCCAACGGATTATTCACGAGAAGCTCAGGGGAGGGATGATGATATATGTTCCATCTCATGCCTCCGCAGACGTAGAGGGAGGGCAAAGGGCTTTTTTCTGGGTTCAGTGGGCCTCGAGCGTGGCCCATTTCTGATGGTCTCGACCCACAGCCCATGCCATTCCTCGGTCGGAGGTAGCCCTGGCCCAACTCGGAAGGTGGGGAAAAAAATAAAATCAAATCAAAGGATCTAAACGGTGCCATCTGAACCGTGCAAATAAACCCCAAAAAGTAGGGAGACTCGAGCCAAATCTCAAGAGGCCTATGACCGAGCTTAGCCATTCTATCCCTTTCGAGCACTTCAGCCTCGTCGGTCATTGTTCTTATTGAGAGATGAATCGAAGACTGACATCCTCTAGAAAATCACGGTGGACAAACTTCCGTTAAGATCTTTCCATGTCACGGTCACCCATACCCCGTGGCAGCGAGTTTTTATTATTGTCATTATTTTTGCTGTAATCCAATGGCTGCGAGTTGACATTACGCTAGTCTGCTGCAGGCATTAAATAATTTAATAAATACACTGTGTGGTCCCTTAGAGCTGGTCGTACCCCCCGATTTCTTCATTTTGTAATCTTTTTACATCAATTTTATCATTTTATATATTAATTTAGTTACTACACGCATTAATTAGTTTATTTTTTGTGCAAAGAAAAGTCTTCCCATCCACTCCACCTCAATTCTTAACCCAAAAAAGGGGTCAACGTCGATCTCGTCCTTTCATCATCGTCGACTCTTAATATGAGTAGGGGAGAAAGAGAGAGTGAGAAATAACAAAATAATATATATTTTAAAAAATTTTATGCATCAAATTCGTCTACAAGAGATGCACTATATTCTTTATATTTTTCATGGATCAACTTGAAAATCTAATAGGTTTGTCGGTGGGTTTTTTTTTTCTGGTTTTGGACGTTGCAGCATTTTTGAACCCGTCGAAACATATATCGAAACTATTTTATAATCAGATCGGGATCTCTAAAAAAAATTGTTATTAATCCTTCTAACCTGAAATTTAGTTTTTAGATCATCAATTTGGAGATTTATTAAAAGAACCGTTAGTACAATTTTAAGTTGGTGACTAAGCGACATCTTTTATGTATAAAAATGGATTAAATTGATGTATGGAACAACTATAGTGGTGTATGAAAAGAGCAAATTAATATGTAGAGAGGTAAAATTGATGTACAATGCATCTGTCAAGGACTGCTTGGTATATTTACTGTACATAATTTTGCTGGGTAGGAGAGTGATGAATTATTAATGAGCTGGGGCTATCTCTCCGGTCGTCCCAATCCCTAAGCGACAAGTTCAATGACCCATTTGAGATGTTATCCTTATCCTTCATTCAATTCACCTCTATCTAATTAATGTGCATTGCCCCTCTCCAACAAGAAAAAAACAAGGCCATTCAACAGGTTCTGTTGCCAAGCTCCTCTGCCATACATACATAGATACACTTGCACTGTATCAGATAACACTGCCATTTTCTTTATCCCTTGCAGGCAAACCTCCGGCAATTTTCCGGGTCAATTTGGAGTATCATACAGAAGATGGAGAACAAGGCAACGGGGAACATTATCACTTGCAGAGGTGAAGAGTAGCAAAATACCCTTGCATCATTCTTGGTGATAGGTGTCAATTTGTGTGCATGTAAATAAGTTAATCTTCTTCTCCGGGATGAAGCCGCTGTGGCACGGGGTCCGGGGAAACCTCTGGCTATAGAAGAGATCCAAGTCGACCCGCCTCAGGGAACTGAGGTCCGGATTAGAATCCTCTTCACCTCAATATGCCACACTGACCTTAGTGCCTGGAAGGGCGAGGCATGTATATAATTTGTGTTTATGCGTACTCATATGATTAACAAATCCAGCAAGAATTTTCTATTGATTGATTCGATCGGTGTTGCAGTAACATTGACACATCGAAATTGTTATTTCTCCAGAATGAGTCTCAGAGAGCGTATCCTCGGATCTTGGGGCACGAAGCTTCTGGGTAGGGTGCAAGACTTGAAAAGGCGATCTTCTTTCAGCTTCCTATGCATTCCAATGGCGACTGTTTAACCCTACAACTCGTGATACCAGGGTAATTGAGAGTGTCGGGGAAAGGGTGGCGGATCTGAAAGAGGGTGATCATGTGATTCCAATCTTCCATGGAGAATGCGGCGATTGCGTTTATTGCCATCTTCCCAATACGAACATGTGCGAGATGTTTGGGGTCAACCCGATGAGGAAGGAGATGCCAAGGGACGGGAAAGTCAGGTTCTGGACCAAGGATCGCAGCGAGCCCATATTCCATTTCCTCAACACGTCGACCTTCAGCGAGTACACCATAATCGAGTCATCCTGCGTTGTTAAGATCGACCCCGGCTTCCCCCTCAAGAAGCTGTGCTTAGTTAGCTGCGGTGTCTCTACCGGTACTCCCTCGATCCCCCTCTCACAAAATCCAGCGAATGTGCAAGAAGGGGAAAAAAAAAGAAAGAAAAGTCAATGCTCTATGTGCCTGATTTTGTAGAAGAATTCACATTTTCATTTTCATGGCTACTTATCTTTATAGGAGGACCGATTCTACCATCATTAGCATTTTGAATGCCAAGCAACTTCGAAACTCAAAAATCGATGGTTTGTTTTTGTTTTGATGTTGATAGGAGTCGGCGCCGTGTGGATTACGGCCAACGTGCAGGCGGGCCAGAAGGTCGCCATCTTTGGATTGGGCGCAGTGGGCCTTGCAGTAAGTCTCATTGATTAATTATTAATCATAAATATGTAACTATATATTCTCCAGTACGATAAGCAATTCCAAATTCAAATGATTCTCGCAGGTTGCAGCAGGTTCTCGAGCTAGAGGAGCTTCCCAGATTATAGGTGTCGATATCAACCCGAACAAGGCCGACAAGGGTAATTCTGACTCTTTTGCATGCACCTCCATTGCTGGCTTCAACCTCAATCATCGCTTGTCCTTCTACCGCCTTGAAGAAAATTATCAGACTTGAACTTGGATCATTAAAATAGCGGTCGGTTGAAGAGATCACAGGAGGTGCACGGATTTGTTAAATCTGTGATTTAACAAAAAGTTATAAATGATTACAATACCAATGGATTTTTTTTTATTGTAATTTTTATGATTTCGCATTGATCATGAAGAAATTGATCAGTACATCCAGAGTATACATATTATTGTTGGGAATATTATTCCATCCCATATATGGAAGGAAACCGAACCTTCATTTATCATTGGATGGAATCTGCTGATCTTGCCGAGTACCTTGCTTGTATTTGTTCACACAATTAATCTTCTGTCCTACATCGACAATTCATGAAGGTAAGATGATGGGGATCACGGACTTCATCTACTCAAGGGAGCTCCAAGAACCTGTCCATGAGGTAACAGAATTCTTGCCTTCAGACTTCTCTGAGCCTCGACCATAATCTGTTACGAGCCATATGCATCGTCTCATTTAAAAGGATATGTGTGTATAGCATTAGTTGCAGTCATTGTAGATGATTGAGCGAGTCGATTTCTTTGTGACACGGCTGGGAGGCCTTGCTCTTGAGCTTGCAGGAAATCAAGAAAATGTCAGGAGGTGGCGTGGATTACAGCTTCGAGTGCTCTGGGAACTTGCAGGCTCTCCGGGAGGCCTTCTTGTCCACCCATATCGTATGTCTTACACTCTGTTTTCGGATTTAATTTTGTTATCAACGTTTTCGGTGAGATCATGGAGATGGTGAATTGGTGATGGTCCATCATAAATGCTGAAGTGATCCGTCCGTCATAGTTGACTCAGGGGTTCACCCTAGGATGGCCCGTGTAGCTGCTGCTGTGATAGCAAAATTTAGGTCGGATCATCGATGAGAAATAGACCAAGAACAACTCTCGATTAATATACAGCACATGCTTAGTTTGTTGGGTGATTGTCGGTGAAAAGATTACAATGATAACAATGGCACCGACTTATTGGAGTAGAGGACCGTAGGGTCTTCATCGATTGTATTGTTAGCTGGCTGGGTGGCTGGCTAGTTGGACTGAAATACGTACTCATTGATGGACTGAATTGCAGGGTTGGGGACTGACCGTGCTACTTGGCGTCCACGCAAAGCCAGACACGCTCCCCATCCACCCAATGGAGCTCTTCTCCGGCCAGCGGCTTGAGGGCTGCATCTTCGGAGGCTTCAAGGGCAAAACCCAACTCCCCGACTTCGCCGCCCAGTGCATTGAAGGGGTATTTTCATCTTACCATATCTCCCAGATGCCCACACCTAAAGCATCATTAATCCCGACTGAAGTCCTACCGGCATGGTTTTTCAAATACCTGAAATTGAACCCAGTCATAGTATGGGCTCATAGGTTTGCAAGTTTAACCGGATTTGATGTGTCTAAACAGTTCGATCAGTTGTTAACCGCTCTAACTGGCCAGCCGGTTTTGTTTCTAAAACTATGCCCTCGGGCAATTTAAATCCAGACCGGTGTTTGACTAACAACTTGTGTGAAATAGGATTCAACCACTCCGACTATGTTTGTCTGAGATAGATATTTTATATATGAATTGTAGTGATGCTTTAATTGTCACATGTTATATCACGTGCGTAATTAGCATTGAATTTTTTCTGTAAGTGGGTACTTAAACATTGCATGTGTCTCACGTTGTTGACACTGATTTTTCAGGCCGTGGATTTGGACCAATTCATAACCCACGAACTTCCCTTTGAAAGGATTAACGAAGCGTTGCAGCTCCTGGTGGACGGCAAGTCCTTGAGATGTGTTCTCAGCCTCTGAAGAGGCCAGTGAACCATCTGAACTATTTTATGGCTAGTGTTAATGGTTCTCTCTTTGTATCACTACAAGCGGATTGAGAGTTTCCCTGATCCATTTTATCTGTAGAGTAATTCTCATCATTACCAGATTATTCTGGCACAATCGTCACCGGACGGTTGTCATGGTCATGTTTCGTGATTTTTCGGCCAGACACGTGAAGTTGTGATTTGGGTGACAGCATTTTAGTCGATTGAGCTATACTCATTGTTCTGGTGACAGTTTAGCTTTTCTATATCAGATTACTTTTAAGGAAATCCTGCCACCGCGCAGACAAGACCGTTAGTGGCTGGAATCTCAAACCTAGACCGAAGGGTTTGCAGCCTCAAGCAAGGCTCGACAAGTCTTGGCCATGTCCACTGAGCCCCCCTGTTCGATGCGTCTCACTTGTAGCTGAGGAACTCATTGATGGTTGTTGAACTGGTGGAAGCCGTTATTCAAATCATTCAAAGTGGGGAGATTGGCCAAGAAAAGTTTAGAATTCAGATACAACTCTTATATAATATGACCTTCATTATTTGAAAAAATCTGAGCCATCAAGACAGCACAGATGGGAATAACTGTGAAATCAGACAAAGAATGATGACAATCAAAATGTCCATATGGAAATGATGCCACTTAGCCCCAAAAGTCAGATCTAAACCTCTCAACTGAAATTAGTAAATAAAACCAAACTATATCGGATTGGATTCCCCTCGCTTCAATGACCTGCATAAAGAACAGAAAACAATTACACTTTGTAGCTACACCAAGTGTTCGAAAGAGAAAAGGAGCTTATATCTCTTCCTTTTTTCGTTCCATAAGCAATCACCAGAACCAAGAGACCCTACAACTTCAGAGTACCGAAGCCCCATTCAATTCTAAACAGGACCTTTTCCAGGCAACAGCTTCTCCTGACACAGGGGTAGTTTCGTGCAGATGCAGTAGTAAACTAATGGAAAAATCAACTCCTTTTTCATGGTAGGCAGAGCTTGGCCTTTTGGCCGAGCACATTGAGGATGAGAATCATAATTGAAGGAACACAAACAATTTAGCATCTCAATAAGAGAATCTTTGCTGGTGGAAAAAGGCATGAAGGGTTTGGTACGCTATTTTCTTGTTGTTAGTGGGGCTCCACAGGAACGATTTTATCTGTGGAGACATGATTTTTCTCTTTTCAGGATTTGTAGGATTCCCAGACAACATAAATTTTAGTGCAAGCAAAGCTATGGGTACAGAATCCTACCTTTCCCAGGACCCGCAGTTTTCTTTTTCTCCCCTTCCTCCAATATTTTGAGAGCATTTGAGACTCCCAGTTCAATGAATTCAATGTAGAAAAAGTAGCTTCATGGTCAAAGCCAGGCATGGAAAGAATAGAGAGCTGAAATCATTGAGGGGCCTTTCCTGCGATCACGATGCCATAATAAGGATCACCCAAAGCAAGACGAGTAATAATCAGATATTATTTTGGCTTTCTCCTAGTGAAAGCGCATAAATAGAATTTAATTTTCCAATATTTTGCCACTTCCAAATGTATTTTCGTCAATCCTAATGCGAAGACTTGTCCTTTGTCAAGCTCATGAAGAATGCCATGAATAATTACTTTTGCTAAATGATTTTATAGGAACAGGAACTTGAGACGTATACTAGAAAATAATCGAACATTGCCAATGAAGTCAAATATTGTAAAGATTTTACTCCCCAGTCAGTTTAAAAATATCATTCTAACCAGGTCAATAAGTAATGCCGATTATGAGCTGCAGATTGAACTCCTAAGTACCTACCCAGATCTTTGGTTGTGATAAGTTCAATCTAATTTGTTTTCAGTTTCCTAGGTAAAAATCTACCGTTGCATGAAAAGTAACAATTAACTGAACTGAACAAGGCGATGGATTTTGATGTGTCTGTGCACCGAAGGAACAGTACATTGACTCACCGTGGCAGAAGAAATGGACAAGTAACCGTTGGAAGAACTCGTGGAAGTTGGTGATGATGGTGGAGGTGGCCCTGAAATGCTTGTACTAGGGGCCCCGGCACTTGTAGTGTTACTAATGGTGTCATTTGCAGACATTCCGAGTGGATAAGCAGGAGTTCCATCGGGCTTGAACAACCCATAGTTCCTCTCAGATGTTGGTCCCGGCTTCATGTTCTCATTGAACAGGGCAAACACATAGATGTTCAGATCGCCACCATTGGGTCTCATTGGCGTCCCTCTCTTCTGGGAAATAACCTTTATGAGATTCCCATTGTACATCCTTGCGTTCTCCAGGGTGGCACCCACCTCATTCTTGTCCCCTCTAGAAGGCCATCCAGTCTCAGAGATGTGGATAGGGAGTTTCTTGTAGCCCATGGAAGCCAGTGCAGAGTACACAGCATCAATCTGAGCGAAAAGCATGTTGTCATATTGAAGGTTTGTAGCAGGGTCCACAACCCCGGCCGAAGACTGGAACAGAACGAAATCCAAGGAGACTTGCTTCGGATTCGCCTTGTAAGCAAAGAAAGGGTATGCGTTGATTAGGAAAGGGGACCCTGTTTTCGAGTGGAAGTTGAGGATCTCAGTTACGCATGGTACAAGGTCCCGGCGGAAAGCCCCAGCAGAAGGCGGATACGAGGTCTCAAGGATCGCCAAAGAGTGAGCAGTCGTGACGGTGACCTGTAGAATAGGAAGCAAATTGAATATGAAAGGAAAAATTTTAGTAAGTGATGGAATTGACACGAATTTGCTCACGATCTTGCCTCAGGGAACATGAACATCACGGAGTTTTTAGATTCTCACAAGTAACTCAGAGGATAAATCATCAATACAGTGTCCTAGGTACTTATTTCTCTGTCAAGATGCAGGAAAACCCAACAGCTTTTTCTAGCTTACGATGGATAATATTATCTGCAGGTTCCAGGATAAAAAGGAGGAAGACATCCTTACCCCATATTCCATAAGATCAATGTAATGGCATTAGATGAATTCCTTTGCCCAGACCCAACATGTCAACTATTTCCATCTTTTCCTCTTTTGGAATTGGCCATCAGAAAAAAAAGTATAGAACCAGGCCAGGGGATGCATCACCTGCTTGTCCAGTCCAAGATTAATGAGAGCGCCATGGAGACCCCGCATTGCAGGGAGGAGATTGTCCGTAAGAGAGCTGTCATTGAGTGTCAGCACCTCGTTCCCAACGGTTATACATGTTATCTTTGTGGCTGGCAAGTAGGCCTGGACGTTTGACTTAACCCAGTCCTGGGCCTTGTCCGGGTCTTGCATCTTCTCCAGGTATTCATTCCCGAGACCCACAATGAACTCCACCCCTGTGTTTGCGAATGCCCGGAGCACCTGGGAGTCTGCGTCATAGAGCTTCACCTTTGTGGCCCCGATTGACTTGACCAGGGGGACAGCCTTTTCTGGGGACGGGAGGTTGTTGGCGATTTGGCCATAGTTGATCCCTATCGAGGCAACCAAGGTGGGAAGCAGGTAAAGGTACCCTGCACACAGTTGCACAAGGAACCATTGAGTCAGATAGGCATCTCCCATTAGGGAAATTATAGCCATTAGCAAGTCTTGACTGCAGTCTCTGGGAATTGTTACATGCCAAAGCAATAAAACCCTTGAGCTTGCAAAACACCAGATTGTCAAATGGAGGCCACCGAAAGAAATATTTTTGAGATTCAGGGAAGAATGCTCCTGAACGTTCATCAAGAATTCAGCAGAAATTCAAGGAACATGTTTGAATTCTGCTACGAGTTAGGAAAGGGAGTAGCTTTTACTCTGTTAAATATGATCAAGAGACCAGCTGTCCCCAAAATTCACCCTTCTTATACTAGATATCAGCAACATTTCCCCAACCTCCTATGCTTTGGGAACGAGTGACACTCACTTTACTGAGAATCAGAGAAAGAGGTGAAGAAGGTACCTGAAATGAGAAGCAGCAAGTGGAAAGGGTGGACAATGCTATAATGTAGCTCCATGAGTCTCCTTCAAGTGGAAAAACAGCGAAACGTTTCCTGTGAAGTGACGGAGCTGCCAAGTCTTCCGGAATAATAGGGTGACAATGACTGAGTCCTCACTGAGATGAGAAACTCGCTCAGTGGACCCACTCACTTACTGGACAAACTGGAGCTCAGCAAATTACACAAGCACACGATGCAACAGCAAGGAATGTGAAGACATGCAGGGTGCGAAGAACAGGGATAGAGATGAAGATGGGGACAAGGATGCCTTATGTCAAATTCGTGCTACGAGATCCACGAGAGGGGAGAGGATTTTAGTAGGGGCCGCTCTCACACTCTGTCAGTGCGCAGTGCTAGTGCTACTACTTTTTAGCCTGTGGGATTCTTTTGTTTTCTCGTGAATTGGAGTAGACACCCGGCAAAGCATTTTGAAAAAGTGACTTGACGGGACACCACAAGATTGAAAAGAAGAAAAGAAAGGTTTCTTCATTGCCCCAATTCATTCACCCATTTGGCATGTCCACATGACCATGTAAGGTTCATAGAAGAACTCCAGTTGTCAACTATACATAACTGGAGTGAAGCTTCATCCGACCCTATGATATCAGAACACATGGATTCACAATGGATTTTCCTCAAACCCCACAAGGTGGGTCGAGCTTTCTTGATACATGCCAAGCTGTATATGTAGGGAGACTGAATAGTGCATGATAAGCCTTGGTTCCTGACGGCATTGATAGCAATTGCTTTCTAGATGGTCTCTTTTGCAGTCGAATAAGAAGAAAAGCAGCAGCAGGAGTTTATCGGATCTCTCGCATGTGAGGGAACGGTAAGTTGTTGTAGCCTCTCTTACCGTTAGAGCCTATTAGCCCCTTTCTCTACCATTCTTGCATGGTAACTTTTTGTCAATTCTGACCGCCCGTTTTCCATGTGGGGCTGGCTGATCTTCAGCACTTTCCGGAAGAGACGACAGATTGCAGGACATAAGTGGCTTTCATGCTTTGGAGAAAAGAAGGGAAAGCAAATTAATTTGGAGACCACCAATAACTTACCAGAAAACGCTTTCAAGTATTTGAGGGCTCATAATAACCAGTTTTTCATGCCACAATAACTGGGGATCGGTAGAATCGGATCACTTTATCATGTCATTTATTTCAGTGCAAGGTTCATGTTTACATATACTAATCATAGTTTTTAAAACCAGACCGGGCCGGCCGGTTCGATCGGGAACCGGCCACTCACCTGGTCCAGTTCTCACAAAAAATCCAGTTATTATTTAAATGAGGTCAAATTCAATTGAACCGGCCGGTTCTCACTTAAACCAATAAATCCAATTGAACTGATAGTAAACCGATT
>CXYZ01019992.1:194326-360294 GCA_900006705.1 Sonneratia caseolaris
TAAGGAAATTTAAGTTCACGTTAATGATGAAAAGAAAAGATGTAAAACTTTTTCATCTTTAAGAAAAAGAAAAAAGATTTTGAGCTCTATATTTATACTTTACTAATATTTACATTTACTTGTAAAAATAAATACTAATTTTTAGTTATTTGATTTAATTCAAATATCTAATGTTTAGTTATCAAAAACCTCCGTCCTTTCGCTAAACCATCGTCGTCCGCCTCGCTGCGACGCACGCAGTCGCAGAGCCAGCCAGCCGCCTCAACTGTTATTCCACCCCTCCTCCTCCGCTCCACTCCCTTTATCAGTCTCATTCTGTGCACGCACGCAGAGCCCTTTTCCTCCTCTTCCCCTTCATCCTCCTCTGGTCTTCTCTCAGTCGGTTTAAGTCACTTCTCGGAAGTTATTCCAATCGGACTTGTCCTTGATGTAAGAACTAAAAGCCTGGCATTGTTCATTGATTTCCTTAACCTTTTAAAAAAAATTATGGGTTCGTTTACGTTCTTCCTTCTAACTCATCCTGGACCGTTTCCTTATGTATTCCTTGAGTTTGCTTTGCAGAATATCAATGGCCAATTGTAGAGAGAATAGACCAGAAGGAATGCGGTCAAAGCAGAAAAAGAATAAGAGAAAGCTCCAAGAAAGCTGCATGGAAGGGGCCCTTCGGCCTTGCAAGACGCGCTGTGTCGATGCCTCGGAGGCAGGAACCCAGGCATTGACGGATGCTGTTGATGTCAATCGCACAGTTGAAGAGGGTCAGAATCATCCGTGGACCAACCTTCAGCTGATTCTGTCTTTACAGAGCAAAGAAGTTGACATTCAACAGTCGGTACCTCTTTCTATCTCCCATAGAAAGCTGACCCTTTTCCCTTTTGTTGGTGTTTCTGTATTGTATTGCAGAGAAGAGATATAAACTTCTTCAATACGTGGTGCTTACTTGAGCAATCAACGTAGGTTGTTTCACTAACCAGTGGTAGCATGACCTTTTTGTGCAGTAAGTTGGAGCTAGCCTTCAATTTTGTAAAAGCGAGAGCTGAAGGCAGTTGCCATGATGATGGGCGAGACTGTGAACCGGTGAAACTACCACGATTGATAGTTTTCCTTAACGATTGGATCCAGCAGTTGTTGATTTCTTCTGGAAAGAAAACTAAAGTTGGAGAGAAGTCTGATTGTAATGTTATTCCTGACTGTTTAGAACCGAGATGCTGGGAAATTTTCAAGTTCTGCTTAGAGAAGTCTTCTCTGCTGCACGTTCCTCTCAATTTCTCACGGAACCTTTTGCAGCCTATACAATTGATTGCAAGAAATGCATTGTGCAGATTGAATTGTGCATCCTCGGCTTTGAATGATTTTGTTCTTAGTAGTGAAGGATTAGAATTGTATAGCATCCTGAGTGATTGCCTTTCTCTCCTGTTTTCATCTCATAGAGGCATGTCAAATGAGAATTTGGAATTGTGGATTCCAACAATAGAGGCAGTGGTTGAACTTGTCAGTAAAATTCTTATTGAGAAACATGAAGGCAGACAGGCTGGTGTTTTAGTTCAGCTTTCCTGCTTAGTGCTTGAGCCATTTGGTAAATTTTTGAGGGCTCACCCTATGCGGAAAGGTGGGTTTGCTGAATTCATTGATAAACTTCTCGAGCAGCTCTTGGCGATATTGGGTTTTATGCATCTACATATTGATGAAAGTAACAAAAGGTGGACGAGCAACTTGCTCGAGCTAGTGGAAGAAGTGTTATCTCATGGGCTGTTTCATCCTACTCATATGGATGGGTTCCTCACCTTGCATACCACTGATAAGTATCTTGCAGCCCAAAACGGGAAGGTAAAAGTTTCAACAGTTGTCATTAAGAGTTACCACAGACATTTATTTGACAAATTGGAGAGAATTATGGATGGAAAGAACTTCATGGCATTAAATGGCATTGGAGGGCTGTTTCATTTGATTCTTGATAAAGCGAAGAAGCACATGGCGAAAGCTGGGCCTCCTGAAGGTACGAAAGCATCAACAAGTACTGAACAACCAGAAGATGATACCAGAGCAGAGAAGAGTCACCGCTTGGTTAATCTGAGTGCAGAAACCCGGAAATCACTTTTTGATTTCTTTGTACAGATTACCGAGCCTCTATTGGGGAAGCTTAATTGCTACCTTGAAGAGCAGATAGATGCAGGGCACTTGGAAGATATTCATTGCAAACTCAATTGTTTGAGGACAATACTTTCCTGCTTTACTTGCGAAAAGGTTTACATTAAGACAGAAGATATTTCTGGTGGAGCTTGCCTTGGGTTTCTAAAGAAATTTTATGACATCCTGATTTCATTGTCCATTAGATTAAATCGAAATTGGTTATTCAAATATGACACTCTGGTTAGACCACAGATGGAAAATTTACTTGCAGTCGCTGAGAAGCTGATTGCTGCCCTAGGATGCTTGCTGAAAATAGAATATGAGGTTTTAGGCAATGACCTCACAAACTTGTGGTCTTTAATGATTTCATTCTTAGCCTTGGGAATTTCTCTCAGCGAGTCAATTGATGGATGCTTGTTACTCAGAGAGGTACTAAACCTAGCATGCCAGCTGGTCAATCTCTATAGTGAACTTCGCCAGGTTAGTTAAAACTCTTCAAAATGAGAATATTCAATTTATAATTCCCTGGCTGGTTTGATTATATTTGTTTAGGACATTTTGCCTAACATGCTTTTACATTCTTGCTTTACATAGGTGAACAACATTACTTTTGCTCTCTGTGAAGCCTTGAGACTGTTAGGAACATCTGGAAACACTGATAAAACTAGTCGTTTGCTTCTGCCTGGTAGCAGCACTTCATCACGTGGAGGATATGTTGGGTCAGTTGGAACACTGCTATGCTCACAGGAGTTTAGGCATGCCCTCCATAATGCCATCTCATCAATACCGGAGGGCCAAGCTAGTGGATGCATTCGGCAATTAGCAGAAGATGTATCAGAATCTTTGAAGTGGTTGAAGATAGAATATTCAAAAATTGATGGAGAAAGATCTGATGAATTGGATAGCAGAGGCCAAGGGTTTCTGTATATTAATCAGCAATGTGAAGTCCTGGGCCGAGGTCTTTCTGAAATATACAGTTTGGTGCTTTACTCGTTGGCTGTTACAGGAAGTAACAGTACCTTGATTGGATCGTGTGTGAAAGATCTGATGGATGTAATTCGTCCTGGCCTGAGTAAGTTGGTTGGTTTGCCATCACAAAGCATGACCGAGTTCCTTTTGTCTCTAACAGGCTCTCATTCGCTAGAGAAAGTTGGCACAAACCATGAGATTTCCACTCATTGGGCTCTTGTGTTCTTCTTTTCATTATACATGTCCTGTCGGAGCTTATTTAGACAAACAATTGGTCTCATGCCACCTGATTTAGCAAGAAAGATGTCTGCATCAATGGGTGACCTGTTGACAGCTTATCCAGGAAAAGATTTAGTAGAGAGAACTGATTGGACGGATGAAGGCTATTTCTCCTGGATTTTGGTACCTTCGGCTTCTCTTCTTGATGTCATTCAGTCTATGTCTAACATCTTTCTTCAAAGTGATGTTGCAGATTGGTCTTGTCTGATTCATCAACTCCATGGTATGGCTCTACAAAGGCTCGTTGATTTGAATAGGATGATAAAATCTGCAGAATACATGTTGCAGAGTGCTGTTTGTATGCTTCAGTCTGAGGTGCTTGATGATGGGGGTCACCATAATAAGAAATGCAGGAAGTGGGAAAGATGTGTCTCAAAATTGAAAAAAGAAGCTGCGGGACTCACTAAATTCATATTGACATCCCTTGATTTGCTGGCCGATGGCCCATCATTCTCCACTTTCAGTGGCCTGGGCTTCACCTTAAATTCTCCTTATGAAAGTGATGAGTGGGAGTTCAGTATTTCTTCTCTGAACAGAAGATCATTTCATACTGCTACTTGGTGGATCATCTGTAGCAACATTGATGTGTGGTGCATTCATGCTGAAAAGAAAAAATTGAAGATGTTTCTTTCTCTCTTGATCCATGCATCTCTTCCAGCTACTGCTGCAAGCCGTTCAGATGTTTCGAATAACAAAGTTTCAAGCCAGCTGCTGGCTGTCACGGTACAACAGATTTCATACAAACTTCTGCGGGACTCAGCGCTGTACGAGCATAGAGTAAGAGGCTACTTGCTAATTTCTCTTCATTTTTCTCTCCTATCAAATTGATTTTTGTCTGTAAGCAGAATTAGGAGCAGCATGTGCATGATGATGCTTGAAATAAACCAATGGGTCTCATTGAGAAACTCCGCATTTTAGATGTGTCACACTCCATAGCAAATGAGGCAGCTTGCCCCACTTCCTTTTTCTCTTAACCTCAAATATCCTGTTAAGAGTCATTTTGTTTATTTTCTGCTTGCTTTTGTGATGAGTTTATTATTTGTTCACCTAAAAAGCAACTTCTCTCTGTGCTGCTGTCTTTTGGTCTTGCTAGAGGGAGCCAGGGCCTCTGTTATGCAACAGGTTGTGCATTACTAAACTTTAAGTGTATTTTCCAATTAAAGAAAGAAAGAAGAGTCAATTATGCATGTAATTGATTTATTTATTTTTCTTGATATTTCATTGTATATTGTCAATAATTGTTTTGACCATATTTTTGTTTATTGATGCGCATGCCATTGGATCACCCTGGTAATCATTGACTGGTGCCTTTGTTCTCATACTGGGATCATTTTTCCCTTTTTTCATTTTCTGATAGTAAAGGAATCTTCGTGCTGCATGTTGGCCATAATTATAATGGCTATCTGCTTTAATGAATTTGTTGATGACTTGACGTTAAAGTATCTTCACCTTTTATGTGTGTGTGTGTGTATAGTTGGGACAAAGGGAGTTGATCCCTCAAGGGTTCTGGTACCAGAAAGTCTTTGATTTTTGCTGACTCTGTATAAATCAGTGAATGACTGATATATTCTCATTCTAAATTTATATGCCACTGATGTCTCTCCCCTTTACCTTTCCATTTTAACCTTCATTCCTTTAAGAACATCTTTAATCAGGTTCATTGCCTATGTATTAGTTTGTTGGCAGGCACTTGGCATCTGCATTGTGCAAGATTCTTGAAAAGTCATCTGTGGCTTTACTTCCTGATGCTGCATCTCCAGATTTTGATTTTAGATTATCACCTAATTGGCCTGAGCTTTTAGTGGCACTTGAGGACTCTTTGAAAATTTCAAGGGCGAAGAAGTTTAGTATTCATGCTATGAAATCAACATTTCATTCAGATGAGTCGTCCATGGATGATCGAAATGGAGAATTTCATGTAACCAGCAGGAATTTTGCTATATGCCAGAATCTCCTCAGGTTTCTGTGCTGGATGCCTAAAGGGTACCTTAATTCAAGATCCTTAAAGCTCTTTGTAACTTCTGTTCTCAACATTGAAAGGTAAATTTAAAATTGATGTTATATTGTTTGATACTGCTGCATTTATTTAGCCAAATTATAGTAACTCCTAATTACTTATTGTCACTGAATTATCCTGTTGGCTGTACATTTTATCAAGTCTCACAAATTGACTCATTTAGTTGCATTCTAGCCCAAAAAAATTTGCTTTACTTTACCTTTTTTGCCTGGTTGGCAGCCAACATGGAATCAATTTGTAGTCATTCTAGAAGAGTTTTGTACCTTCTTTTTGAATCATTAACTTACTAATTGTTTATTCTCAGACTTGTAGTCAGTCACATGTTAAATTATCAAGACAGTTCCAAAGCATATAGTCATTATGAGGTCCTCAAATTATTTCTATGCTGCCGTAAGGCCTTAAAGTATCTATGTGCTTCTTCATGCTATGAGAATGCTGGAGCTGGAGTTTTATCTGAAGGTTCTTTCCCTTTCATATGGCTTTTCAAGTCGGCATATCTAGTTCTTGGCCTCCAGGATGCTCAAGCAGCTGATGATTACAACCAAGATACAGATATAGCCTTTTCTTTGATGGATCATACTTCGCACATTTTCCTGGTATCTAGCAATTACTATTTTGGTCAGTCACTTCTTGCACTTCTAGATGCCAAGAGTTCTGGTGCCAAGACTGAACCTGATGATGCCAATGCTAAGAGCGATTCAATTCAGGCAGCTTCATATCGAGCTTCTTATAAAGATAGTGAAGCCTGGGATGGTATGTTCATCATCGCTCATTGTATAAAGAAAGAGACTCAAGCTCTACTTGGTTTTCTTGAAGATTTTCTTGATAATAAGTTGGTGAATCTTGGCAGCAAGCATTTGTATTCAAGTAAATTGTCTTACTTAGTCTCTTGCTTAAGTGGGTACTTTTGGGGCTTAGCATCTGCTCTGACCCAGATAGATGTGAAAGGTGGTGACAGCAAGTTGATATCATTGAGAAATAAAAAGGACTTTGTTTCTGAATTGAATGCACTCATTAAAATATATTCAGAAGTAGTTCGACCTCAATTGCGCATATTAATTGATTGCAGTGATAAGCTGGTGGACTACTTTGGCAACTTATCAGGTGTTGAAGAGTTTTCACATAACAACGATACCTCTGTGGCAGATATCTGTGGCCAGGGGAGACGGCTGAAAAGCATGGTCAAGACCTGTTTAGAATCACCTGCTTTTGGTCATGATTCTTTGATTGCTAATGTCAATTCTCATGGATCAGAAGTGGAAGTTGGTAGCTCTAATCCCAATACTTCTGCTGAGTTCCATTCACTTGACATTCATATTCTGAACAAGCATTTATTGCGGCAAATTATGGCTGGAGATGAACGTGAAGAAGCATTTATGCTCAGGCACTTATTTATAAGCTATTCAGCCCTTTTGAGGCTTAATCTGCAAGTTGGTACTGATTGCTTGTCTCCATGTATTCTGCGCATATTCATGGCAATTGCACAGTTCCTGATCTTGGAGTTGGCAAATTCATCTAAGGCTCCAGAACCGTTTGTGTTTGTTGCTTTAGATGGTTGTTTGAAGTATCTTGAGGAATTGGGGTGCCATTTCCCCTCAACTGATCCTTCATTATCACGAAACATCTACACCAGGCTAATTGAACTGCATCTGATGGCCATTGGGAAATGCATTTCTTTACAAGGAAAGGAATATGCTTTGATATCTCACGAGATTGAATCAAGTACCAAATTCCTCCAGAGTGGCAAGGGATCAAATGAATCATCCTATTGGCATTCGTCATTCTGTTTGGATCAATTGAAAGCTAGGTTGAGAATGTCTTTTGAAGTGTTCATTAGAAAGTCATCAGAGTTGCATCTTCTGTCTGGAGTACAGGCAATAGAGAGAGCATTAGTTGGGGTTAAGGTTGGCTGCACATCTAATTATGATATATATACTGGAAAGGCAGGTGGAGGAATGGTATCCTCATACGTTGCAGCTGGCATTGACTGCTTAGATCTACTTCTAGAAAATGTTACAGGTGAGAAGGCAGCACCCTCTAGAAAATATTTCTCAATGCACTCACTTTTGCATAGTCCTTTTCTTACAAGCAGCAATTTATTTGTGATCTATATTTGTGGAGTTTGAAAATTGATCAATTCCCTACTCATAGTATGTAGCATTTTGCTGAATGCCGTGATGCTCAGAAACCAGCTAATCTTAGATGCCTTCACTAGAAAAAAACAGGTCATACATGTTATACCTAGGCAGCACCTATGGTTCCTCAAGCATCATGATACCTCATACTGGACAGATCCTTAACCCTTCCTCCTTTTTACTATGACTATAGTTTATACTTTTATCAAATTGTCAGCTGTTTCTATGGAATAGTTAAAGTGTTACTGATTTCAATAATCTTTTGTGTCCTAATATCAATGTTCTATTATATTGTAATGCTGGGGGAGCAGAGTGATGACTTTTGCCAAAGACATATAAAGTAGTGGTAAATGTCTTCTAGGTAACAGTAAGGTCATAGTTTGATACATGGGAATGGAAAGTAATGAGTTCATTAGAATAAAATGCAATAGCATTTAGAGGAAATTGGTGATTTTTTTGTGTTCATCTAAAAAACATGAAGAATGCATTGGAGAAAGAAACTTATTCTCGAACTTTTTGGAAGCAATTATCATTCCATCAAGTTGAATATCAAACCCTGATCCCAACAATGCATCTCATGGTGTAACCAAGTAAAATGAAATAATGTAAAATATCCCGTGTATTTGGATCCTTGGTCCATTCCATTTGTTTGTTCCAAACATAACGTAACTTCTTTTTCCTCTCTTTGTTTCAGCTTTTAGATCTATTCACTAACAGCTTAGTTCTATATCTTCTTTTTCTCTGTTTCTTAACTAAGTATTTGCCTTTATATCTGTTCTGAGCCATCCATGATGCACATGCAGATTGCCTGCTGATCTTTGGTCAAACATCTTTCTATATTTTACAGGTCGGAAATGCTTGAATGTTGTTCGGAGACACATTCAGAGCTTATTAGCTGGTTTATTCAATATAATTCTACACCTCCAGAGTCCACTTATTTTCCGTGAGAGGTTGACTACGAATTATGGTGATAGTGATCCTGATCCAGGATCAGTCATTCTCATGTGTATTGAAGTACTGACTAGGATCTCAGGAAAGCATGCACTTTATCAGATGGACTCATGGCATGTCGCCCAGTCTATACATATACCTACAGCACTCTTTAAAGAATTCTCTCAGCTTCAACTCTGTAAAGCTCCAGCTGCTTCTGGTTCCATTTCTTTTAGACAGAATTCAGACTGTGATCTTGAAGCAAGGGTTGATAATCAATTTTCAGTTGATCTGTTTGCTGCGTGTTGTCGACTTCTGTATATTGTTCTTAAGCATCACAAAAGGTATGATCGAACCTTAAGTATTTCTTCATTTGGTCTTCTTGAATTCTGATTTAAATAAGTAAACTGGGCCTACATGACAAAGTATCAATAAGCTTTAGATGTTTGGCATGGGAAAGGATTTTAGAGGCAAATTTGGTCATTATTTCTGAGTTGCAGCTTAGTTTCCATGATTTAGTCCTTCTAATTAAAAATGTACTACTTCTACATTTCGTACTCGTAAAAAAATGAGGAATGTTATGCTGTGATGTTATGTGATGAAAATATACAGCTGCTATTGAGCGCCTCTTAGGATTTTCATTTTTACTTCTCTAGACTATTACATGAATCTGAATAGCAATATCTGGTGGTGGTCTAAATTCCAGTGAGAGTGAGAAGTGCATTGCTCAACTTCAAGATTCTGTTTCTGTCCTACTCTACACACTGGAAACTGTGGATACAGATTCAGTTTCCAGAAAGAACTGTTTCTCATGGAATGTCACAGAAGGCATTAAATGTGCTTGCTCTCTTCGAAGGATCTACGAAGAGGTATATATTTCCTTTTCTTCCTCCCTCCCCACCTTTTCTGTCCTTATCTTGTTCAATGTGGTCTTGCCTTGGAAGTTCTGCAAAATTTGGTTACCTGAAGCTGCAAGGTCTTGGACTGGTTAATCTGTCCTCTAATAGTCTAAAATTGCTTGGCTGAGAAAAGCTGGTTCAAATTTTTTTCTTGTTTCCACATTGTATGCTTCTACATTTCTGTCAAACTCATTATTTGAGGAACCCATAAGTTCTCTTGACCAATTGGGCCCACGTATCTTCTCTGTCTCTCATTAGGTTACTTAACTAATTAAATTTGAGAAACCCTTACAGTTCTCTGTATCATCTGGGCTGGCCTTCCAAGCTTCCATTGGTCCCAGCACTAGATTTCTAGTTGGCACTCATGGATGGAAATCATTGGATAAAGACATGCTATGACTTCTGCATTTGATATTTTATGCACATGGAATGCTTTGGTTTTACGTCTTATCTTATAACAAGGCATGTCTTTCTTTCTACATGCAGATGCGGCAGCAGAAGGATGTTTTTGGTCCACACTGTTTTAAGTTATTGGCCAGTTACATATGGGTTTATTCTGGATTTGGTCCCTTAAAAAGTGGCATCAGAAGGTGGCATCTTGCAGTATCTCTATTATATGTTTTGTATACTGCACAAATCTTTTGATCATTCAGTTATTCAAATATTTAATTGATGGCGGTGACATATAGATTAATCTTTCTTTCAATTGCAGAGAAATCAATGAAGCTTTAAGGCCGGGAGTTTATGCTCTCATTGATGCTTGCTTGCCTAATGACCTTCAGTATCTTCACACTGTGTTTGGAGGTATGATCAGAATCTGAAAATCTACTTCTTAAATGGAAATCATTAGTCTAGCTGCATATTTATAGTTTGGATAGATGCTTGCAAGCTACTTAATGTGACTTAGTATAAAACTCCTAAGCAGTTAATAGCTGGAAATCAATGAAACTCTTGAATTGGAATTCCTGTTTAATTTGAGTGTCCTATAATTTGGAAAACCTCTTCATATTGATGAGTTATGTAATGTTTTATATCTGACCGACTGAGATGATTATCTAGGGGAATTTTGAGTTTCAGATTATATTTTTCTGTTCAACTTGTGGTTAGATGGGCCAAAGCGCATAAACAATAGTAAGAATAGCAGTAGGCTGAATCTTCTTGATTTTTCATCGGTTGTCATTAATAGATTAAGCTGGAAAATTTGCTTTTAATTGCCAATGATGCATGAAGCTGAGTGAATTTATCTAATCAAATCAAGAATATAAAGAATCTCATTTGTTTCTTTTCCCTTTCCATTTGCTCGCAGAGGGTCCTTGCCGAAGCACACTTGCAATGTTGCAGCATGATTACACATCAAATTTCCAATACGAAGGAAAAGTGTGATTCATGTTACCATATAAGCCTTTGCTGTACTGGGCTATTTATTATCATCATTGTTTTTATCTGGGAAGCTGTGGTGCATCTTAGTAGACTTGGATCATGGTGAAGATTCACAGCATATGAAGCCAATGCGACGAGCAACAAATTTTCCCCCAAGTGAGGAAATATGGTTTTTCCACATCCTCCTCATAAGTTACGAGCTCCTTGCAGATGATTTGGGTTGATCATGTGGCGACAGAGACTTGCACATGATGGTAGGCGGGCAGATCATGTAACACCTGTAAGTTCCAATACAACCTCAAGGTCTTATACATGTGTTACCCAACTCTGCTGCAAATTTCTGGTGAAGACACTTCAAATGGCATCTTATCTCCTGAATCAAGCTCCTGACACTTCAAACCAGCAGCCTCCATGATGGGTGGTGGGCAGTTTGTATAACTGCTTTCTGGACAATGATCGGAAGGAAGGAGAGGTTTGAGCACGTTTCAGGAGTCAATTATGTTGAAACTACGGTTTGATTAGGAAAGAGGTAAAGATGGGATTGTCTGTCTCTTGTGGATCGGAAACGATAGTTTAATGTATGATGACAGGCCATTAGCTGCCTACTTTGGCTTTAAATATCTTGTATGCACTAGGAAGGCAACCCCAACTCCTAGCCTCCGCAACTGCTGGCAGGGAAGGTCTCGTCTCCGCTTGACTCCTCTTTGGATGGAGCCACTCCATCGAAGCCCCAATTCTTCGTCTACCTATGTTACTGCTGCAGAGAAGGTTTAGTGATATATTTGGGTCGTTTAGAGAAATGTGAGGGGTGCAAAAATGGAAAGTCGTACGGGAGGAAAATGAAAAACTTGCACCAGCCGGGAATCGAACCCGGGTCTGTACCGTGGCAGGGTACTATTCTACCACTAGACCACTGGTGCATTGTTGAGGCGTTGGTTCAGTTATGTTTAAAAATACAAACATGAGAGTCTCGGATTCTCCTACTGGTTCCTTAGATCAAATATAGGTTCTGGCTAAGCTTTCCGACTTTTGGAATCCCATGGGCAAGTTGAATATGAAGGTCACGATACTAATAAACTATCTGATACTCAATAAGGATGTTAGGAATTCTGATAAAGGAAAGTAGAAAAAGGGAATACATTTAGGAAGGAGAGTAGGTATTTGGACTTCCAAAGGGTGTAGAAATTTTGCTGTAGCAGCATGGTTTAATTCGAAATGGAGCCACGGGCTCACATAACATGGCATCACTTGATTCGTGTCATGGACACAAATCTAAATGGTATAGTATATAGTCCGTAGATCTAATCTGACAAGATTGCATGCGGGTCTGCCTCAACGGATGACCGTGAGTCGGCGAAGAGCCAAGTTAAGCATCCGACTACAATTCGGGTCAATTGTCAGGAGAGCCCAATTTGTAACCAATCCAAAGAATGGGGGCTTTCATATAGAATCGATTCGGACCGAGAGGGCCCGTTCACCGGTCAGTTTTCAAGCCACAGCCCACAGGCTCCTCCGACGAAGTCGACGTGGCTCACTATTCCCACTGTTCTGCCCCTCCAAAGACGGGGCTCGATAATACATAGGCGTGAATTATGGGAGTTCTAAAACGTGTAGGCCCCTCCAAATCTCTTGGCAGTGGACCATGGCGAGATTTTACTTCCTCTTTTCAAAATCAAATTGCCACCAAACTCAACCGGGAGGAGTGCGAAATTGATGCATAACCATCGATTGATGGGTAGGTGACTCAGGTGCCACGCAAAATTCAACTTCGACTATAAATCCCTTCAATAAGATAAATCCAACTTTACATGGACTAGTTATGGACGATTAGATCCAACGGATCAATTAAAGTAGATGGAATGTGCATGCATTTTACGAATCACTGAGTTCGAACCCATTTGAAATCGGAACTCCTGAGGTTGCATAATTAGAATGGATACGGCCGCGGATACATCTGAATCGCCAATCCTAACGCGTCAGTTTGACTTCTTTCCAATCCCTCCAAGCCCTAATTAACATCTTAGTCAGCGAACAAGACAGCACCAACACTGTTCACCCACTATTGTTATGGATTCCACTGTTTCCCACTTGCCACTGACATTAAAAGTAGATGCTCTCTCCAACCGAATGCGGGTCCACGTTGATGAGAAAATAGTTGTCGGCACATTTGGTCATAAAATTGTTCCTCGAATTTAAACGCTAGGGGGAAAATAAATATCATGACAATTTGGCAGAGACTACACACGACATGGGCATTTTCCTTCCATGCATCGACCCACCGACTCTAGTGCTACGTAACCTATAGTATCTGACTTCTCTTGTATTAATTACATAATCTTATTGGACGAAATTATGTGTCTCAATACATCTTGACCGTTTCCATTCCTGCAAAAAAATAAAAAATAAACAGCCGTTACAAAAGGATTAGATTAGAGACAGACGTTGATAAGGACATCGGACCAGAAACACCATCACCATTGAGTATGATAATTTCAGTGACCTGCCAAGGACATGCTGCCATGCAAATCAACCAAACAGGAATCATCCCAAGGGGGCATGTGTATATATATATATATATATATTGTTCCTCTCGATCAGGTCAGGCCCCCTTCCATGCATTAACGTCAGGAAAAGTGGACGAGCAGTTGCATCGTATGCCCTCTTCACTTCAGACTTCGTGCCTATCCGCTTCTCTTACAAACACCACCAATTGATTTCCTTTTCCTTGTCATGCCGAAGGATCGATTTGTCATTTTGCAACCTTCCAAGGTTATACGAGTCTTGATGGGACCATTAGCCGGTTTATGCAGGACGGCCTGCATATCAGCATGCGGAGTTCTAAAATGCCGGGGGCAGCTTGAACGAGGAAGAAGAAGATTATCGGATGAAAATGGTTGTTGAACATTGGGATAAGCTTACTCCGAGTGCTCATCTAGAGTATGTTTCACACTAATGAAAGGTTGACGTGATAATTAAAGATAGAATATGAATGATATAGAATCAAAATATTGCAGAAAATTACTTAAAACAGTGGATCGGCCATTAAATTATTAATATTGAAGATTGATACTCCGTCATCTGTCTGCATAAATATCAGGAATCGCTCGCCCATTACGGTACTTATTCCTGCACATTGCTCTGATCCCCTGATCCAGATATGGCGATAAAGATGCGGACTTCCTTTCTGGGTTCCAACTTTTAGGGGTGCCTTTTCACTCTCACAGAATGGGGAGGTACAGCTTTGTCGGAAGGGGCAGGGACCGCGACAGGGACGAGCTGTCTCAGCGGCTGATCGAGGCGGCTCTTGACGGGGATGCTGAACGTGTTAACGAGTACTTGGGATCCGAGGCGGTGGACGTGAACTACATTGGGACGGTGAGCTTGAGAGTGAAGTGCATTGAGACCGTGCTGAGGGAGGAGGAGGCTGATGAGCTGGAGATGGGGTACAGTGATTTCGTGACAGATGTCACGCCGCTATTCGCCGCCGCCCACTCGGGCCACCTCGGCGTTGCCCGGAAGCTCTTGGTATGAAATGTCTGACTCGAAAGTTTTGCAGAACTGAGATTTATGGGTTTACGTTTTGGGTATTTAGATGGAGCATGGAAGTTGATTGAGATCATGAAGTAGGAATTATTTTAGATTGTCCGATTCTTGCAAGATTTGTTTCAGACTTGCCTGATTTCTTGATTTCTGAGGTAGTCGTCTTGTTGAAGCTGAATGGCATACCGTGTAAAGATTGTGCTTTGATTGACTACTGCTTCCAAGTCACTCTCTTCTTGGTGACATAAGAGTATACTATTTCATTCTGCTGAAACAGTTTTCAATCTTTGGCTCAGCAGTGGCTTTAATTTCAAGAAACTTTTATTTTGCAGACCTGGTTGCTAGAATATCTGCTCTAAATTGAGTTTTCTTTGAGGTAATTGACGGGATTTTGTGTTTACCAATGGTCGAAAGTTGGACTATGTAGTAACCATCTAGTAGGGTCAGTATTTCTCTTCAATCAGAGGGCATTTTTTCCTTTTTGGTGATTTTCCTTTTCTTTATATGTAGTCTGCTGGAGCAGATGTTAACCAGGAGTTGTTCAGAGGCTTTGCAACCACTGCTGCAGCCCGAGAAGGTCACTGCGCTGTTCTTGATATGCTCCTTAAGGCAGGGGCCTCCAGACCTGCAAGCGAGGATGCGATACTGGAAGCTTCCCTCTATGGCCAGGCAGAGGCCACTGAGCTTCTGATCTGCTCAGAAATGGTGGGACATCATGTGGTGAAGCGCGCACTTGTTTCTGCATGCTGCAGAGGATTCGTGGACGTGGTCTCTGTTCTCATCAAGGTTTGTGAATTTCACCGTCTGTTTGTTGTATTGTCACGTGGAAGTTGTCCTAGGAACTAGCTAACAGTAACTAGTAAACCAAGTTGTGCAGAATGGAGTGGACATGAACTATTTGGATAGAGTCCTTTTGCAGTCAGTTAAACCCGCCTTGCATGCCAATGTCAATTGCACACCTTTAGTGGCTGCAATAGTGAGCCGACAGGTTCCCATGGTTAAGTGCCTGCTAGAGGTATTGTTCTTTTTCCAGTTCTTTCTCATGATAATACATCAGCTTGGATATTTGTGTTCCCTCAAATAATGGATGGGCCTAATGGAGGAACTCATAAATTGCATTACGCCTACAATGAGCAATTTTTCTAATGCCATTATTTTCACTGCTTTTAGGCAGGTGCAAGAATTGGCCAAAAGTTTAGGCTTGGAGCTTGGTCTTGGGACATCTTCTCTGGGGAAGAACTACGAGTTGGGGCATGCTTGGGTGAGCCATACAATGAGGCATGGTGTGCAGTTGAGTATTATGAACTGAGTGGCCAAATCCTACGCCTCTTACTCGATCATGAAAGCTTGTTCCTCAGGACCCATCTCCAAGGGCGAAGCCTCCTATGTCATGCAATTCTCTGCCAGAACTTTGATGCCACGAGGGTGCTCATGGAAGCTGGAGCTGATGTAGAATTTCCAATAAAGACTGAGAAAGGCCACAAGTCCCGCCCAATCCACTTGGCTGCAAGAGTGGGCTGCCTGAAAGTACTGAAACAGCTGATCCTTTATGGTTGTGATTTGAACTCAAGGACAGAGTCGGGTGAGACAGCTTTAATGATTACAGCCAAATTTGATCAGCCCGACTGTTTTCTAGAATTAATGGTCTCTGGTGCTGATCTCGGTCTAGTAAATCACAATGGGGATGATGCAGTTCAACTGGCAAGGAAAAGCAGTTTCAGTTCATCTTTATCGAAATTGATCAGTCAAGCAATCCTCATGGGAGAAAATGTTTTCTCCAGCAGGCTGGAGGTGTTCTCTTCTCTTCACTTTGCTGCAGCTGTTGGAGACACAAAAATTCTAAAGAAATTGATGCTTGGAAATTCTATGGAAGATATGAATAAGCATGATGGGCTGGGTTTGACGCCACTTCTTGCTTCAGCAAAGGCTGGTCACACGGAAGTGTTCCGTCTTCTTGTTGAATTTGGTGCAGACATCAGCATGAGGAGTCGAGAAGGGCAAAGTGTAATGTCTCTTATAAAAGATCAAGCCTGTGCAGGTGTCAAGACTCGGTTTGAAGAGATACTACTGGAGTCTGTTCTTTCACAGACACTCAAAGGGCACAAGGAGTTCCAAGCATTACACTTTGCAGCTCATGCTGGAAATTTGAATGCAATCATTCGGCTCTTGAAGTTGGGTTATGAAATAAATTATTTAGATGAGAATAAGTTTTCACCTCTAATGATTGCGGCAAGAGAGGGCAATGCTGATGCTTGCAGGCTGCTGCTGCAGAATGGTGCTGAGAGAGCCGAGACAGCCCTCTCTCTGGCCAAGAGGAGCAACAAATGTAAAGCTGCTGAGGAGGTGATTTTCGACCACATGGCCCAGGCTCATGTGCTGTTAGGAGAGGAGCTGTACAAGCACACGAGGGAAGGAAGGGGTAGGCCTCATTTGAAGGCTGTTCAGATGCTCAAGTCAGGCCTGTTGTGTTGGGGGAAGTCAAGTCGAAGAAACGTGATCTGCAAAGAAGCAGTGGCTGGGGCTAGTACAGGCTTTTTAAAGAATCGAAGAAATAAGGATGTTTCAGTGACGAAAGAAGGGACTATTTTTAGGGTGTTGACGGAAACAGGGAGAGAGGTTCACTTTGAAGCAGCCTCAAGGGGAAACATGGCATTGTGGGTACATGGAATCAATCTCATCTCGAAGGCAGCAAAACTTGGTGATTGTTATGGAGTGATCTGTAGTGAAAGGGAAGACATGGGATAGAGATGTGAAAACAATGTCGCAGGATACCTATACCATATATAAAAATTAATTCTGGTAAAACTTCCTGTCTATTTTTGCAGCTCCACATACGAACCCTTGGGGTGCATAGCTTGTAAAAGTGGCTGTTCAAAATAATATGTTGATGTTGTAACTTTTGAAGTTTATATGAGAGAGAGGCAGCATCTCCATAGATTTTCATGTTCCATATGGCTTAAGAATTCGAATGTCTAATTGCCCTTCACTTTTGCATAGGGAACTCTTTTGATCCTCAGATATAGCTATTCGATTCTCAGATGATTTTAATGCTTCATAGTGATCCAAGAATCGGCTTCATCATCCAACTTCACCCATTGACAAAGAGCTTTATCAGAATAGCAAACCTGAATATTAATGCACCATGATCATATTTCATCTGCATCTCGCTGACTGATAGCCAAACGACTTCTCTGTCAACTATATTTATTTAGCACTCTCTGGGCATTCTCATTTATACTCGATGATGACAGATGGGACTGCTTATCGGTGTGCCTTATGCTTTGGGTAATATTAAATCGGGCTGACTCATTTCCTTAGCATGTTGATATCAATTGCATCCAAAACTATTTCATCACATCACTTCTTGAATCACTTGTGGAGTTTGACGGGGACTCTCACCTATCGCAACGCTATTCAGGGGAAAATTTGTTCTGCCCTTCACTTCATCTCGAAAGAGCTGCCACCAGAATCATTCCATGTGTGCTGAAGTGAAATTATGAGATCGTAACTTAAATTCTCTACTCTCTCCGCTTTGATAAAACCATATTAGCAAGTCAAAACAAAAATAAATGTTCAGCTACAAGGTTGTGTTTGCTCGAATATGCTTGCATTCCAGATTTTACGCAGATCACCAGTCGTAAACATAAGCCCGACTTTAACAGCAGTTGGCAGTATTTTTACCTTGCTCGGATGGCTGTCAGGTTTGGACAAATTTTATGTATTCATCCCTGCGTTATGCACTCAGGTGCATCCTAGCAGGGTGTTGGTCCTTGATGCGATGGCCAGAAGAAATTCTTCGAAGTTCTAATCAATTTGACTGGGCCCATCATTAAATCGGGGTACTACCTTGGGGCTCGACGTGATCAAATGGGATTAATCACGTAACTGAACGTCCTCTAACAGTCAAGATAATCCCTCTTCTCCACCAACGTTGCAACGGCTGCATGCTCTCGATCTTGACGAGGACCAGATTCCGTTTTTTTTACCCTTCTTTTTTCTAATTAATGATTGTTAAAGCCTAAAGGGGTTCAGTAATTTAGTTTTTTCCTGTTCTTGACGAGGTGTAGGTTTTTATAGGGTCATACGACAGAGAAGTCTACAGAAGGTTTGTATACAATAATGAATCATTTCTTGCTCTTCTTTGTGCTGCTTATTGGATGAGTTCATCTCGGAGTTTTCTTGAATTGACTAACAGAGAAAAAGGAAAAGGGTACGCTGCAGTTTCAGAATGAAGGAAATTAGAGATGACGCACATTTTATTGAACCCCTGGACCAAACAACAGTACAAGTAATTTTGGTAATCTGGTATCAAGCATGACTGTGGACCCCTGTGAGTCAACTGGGCAAAATTGCAGGTTCATCATCAATCTTCTCCTTCTCCCAAGGAGTAAGCAACCCCCGCGGTCTTCGATGAATCTCCTCTGCAACTCCTCCAGTCCCAATCAGCAGGATATAGGGCAGCCCTGCATAGAGGGCAAGTCACCTTCTTCTCGTCCACCCACCTGTCCAAGCACTCTCTGTGGAACACATGGCTGCAGTTGCACAGCTCCCTGATCTCATCCCTCTTGGAGATCCTCTCCAAACAAACCGCACACATGTTGCTGCTTTTACATTCTCTCCGGTCAATTCCTCCTCCATTTCTTTCAAGATGTAGGCCATATTGCAGGACAGGTGACCTGTTCTTGATCAGGGAAGTCAAGATGTGGGTGGGAACCGGGACAAGGGATGGGGACAGCCCGTCCATGACAAGGATATCATGGCTCGATTCAATTTGTTCTTGCTCGGGTTCATGTGGCTCTTGGGGGAAACTGATATAGTGAGGGACAAGGAGGGCTTTAACGGCCATGGACTTGAGATGATGAAGCATCTCCATTAGGGAAGTGACGACGCTCATGAGCCTCACAACGTTGGCAATGGCAGCACAAGGAAAACCCATGAGACTAGAAAGAGCGGAAAAGAGAGGAACAAATGATGGAGTTGCTGGTGGACACTTCACAAAGGGGGAGAATATCGTCAAGAGAAATGCCGGTGCTCAGTGAATAAAATTCCATTTAATGGCTTGGCACTTGCCATTTTGCAGTTTGCTCATTTATAAAAGTTGATTTCTGTTATTTTTCTGATAAAGACGCTCAGGCATATTTAAACTCGTCACAATGTATGGTACTGCTTATGTCCTTGGTTAGAAGTAACCACCTTGGAGCTCGGTTCCATGTAATTTAGACATAATCCTCTACTCCAGACAGCACCTTTCAAATTGGAAGTTCTTCACAGGAGAGTTTAAAAATGAATCATGATTAGCAAAGACAGTTCTCTACAATTAGTCGACTTCACAAAAGATTACATGCATCTTCCTTCCAGCAGAAACAGTTCTTTCAGGGCAATGTTATGCTCGTGCATGCTCATAAGTGCCCAAAGCAGATCGCCCTACAGTTGTTGTTAGTAGCTAAGTCAAAGATACAGGAAATGGTGGGTTGAAAGTATGCAGAAGGAGCTAAAATCCTTGGAGGCAACTTCAATCTCTAGAAGCTTTACAATCTGCTTAGACATCAAGGGATTGTCTTATTTTAGTTTTTTTTATTGAGATATTCTGGTAGGTGTGCAAGAAAATGAAAGGGAAAAAATTGTCTGGTAATGGGTCAGAGTCAAAGAGCATCGAGTTAAGGGATGAAATTGTTGACTTGTTTAGTAATCCTTAAAAGTGAATATAATCCATTGATAGAAAATATGGGAACATTTTTTTTACCGACGTGTCAAGTAATCAATGAGGAGGCCAATAAATAATACAGTAAAGTTTAATTTTCTAAAAAAAAATTTCTGATACTTCTTGGTCTATCTTATCTCCAATAATTGATTCCAAATTGATGGCGAGCTTTAGCCCCACGGAAGCCTATGAATTAGGATTTATTATAATCCACAATGCATACTAATGAAATTGATTGATGACCTGACTTAATGGGCCTCTGATTAATTGTACTTGTGAGATGATCTCATGGAACCTCGTCTACGTACCTTGCTGATCCTTGACAGCATATTATGAGGGCAGGCAAGTAGAGGTGAAAATGTGAGTGAGTTCGGGTTTTGAGGGTCAATCTTTTCTTACACAAAAAACAATTTGGGATAAGGAAAGATCAATAATAAGATATATTGAAGGAATTAGATAATTTTATGTTTAGAGGTGAGAGAGCACGTAAGAACTTAAGATTTTCTTCTTTGTTTATGTTCACGAGCGACTCGAACTGTGTGCCAGCGAGCAACATCTCATCCTGCTCAACTTGGAAGCTCAACTAATTAAGTTTGACACGACAGAGTCCGATTCTAGTTTTCACGAAGCTCAAACCAAGTAGTTGTTGAACCTGCTCGACCAACGGTATCCTTAGATCTGTGGAGCGAATAAGCCACTCAATTACGATGTGCTAGATGACCAACGTTTATGAAGTAGCCAATTATTGTGTAGTTACTGGAGTCGTGACAGGAAAACATACACGATCCATCCACCATTCAAGTTCTGCACTCACAGCTTGGGTCCAAGTATTCTCTGAGAATACTTGCTGTTCCTGGGTTTGTAGTGCCAACCAACTCTATTATGAGCAGTGAGCAATATGTCCTTGGCAAATTTAAAGGGTGTCGCTGCTGTGAGTTGGAGCTGTGTAACCTACCAACATGTCCCAATCGTCTTTCTATACTTATATCTGAAAAAACGATGTTGCTTCCTTACATTTTAACCCTCTTGACTTTCGATACCCATGTCGATTGTCGTTCGCACCTTTTGGCCAAGGAATAGTTATATTGCAAGCGGTCTGCATGAATCTATATTGAGATGAATCTATCCCAACTTAGGCCGATGGCAGAACAGCCCCGGAGATTCCAGTGGAGTATTTCTGGGAAGAAATCCTCCGATGAAGATGCAGAATGCCGTCCCGGAAGAGAAGCAATGTGTAGCTAAGGGACATGTCCATGCCCTGGTAACAAGTCTGCTGCAACCTAAAATTTTCGAGGCAAAATGTCCCATAACTTGCTCACTTAAGACGGCAAGAACTGATGCAAAGTTCTGCGCATGAATCTGTGGATGATATTGAATCAAAGATGCACCAATTGTCCATTGTTTTTTTTTTTTCAAATTTTCAATTTTTTCTTCCTTTTCTAATGTCTGTTAGAAGGTTTGGCTGTTTTTTAATCGTCCTTTTTTCTAAAAATTTATGATATCTTAAATTGTATATACCAGAGGCAATATTTTATCATTTATTATAACGATGTGATTTACTGCCAGACAAGTTCAGCCGACAAAGAGGAAAAAATGCAAAGAGTTGTTATATATATGAATTATGTATTACTAATTTAATGCAACCAGCGAAAAAACCCAACCAAAGGTCATTCTCTGCGAGGTGTCTTCTCTAAAAATAGTCTATAATATGTAAAAATAAATCAATAAAGAAGGAAAAATTGCTAGGAAGATGACTATTGACAACAGTTAGGACACATGGGCAAGAACAGGAGGGGAAATGGTTGTTGACTTACGAGTTCCAGTGTCGGCCCAGAGAGGAATATCTATAACTAACACATTAAGTTACCCAGATAAAAACTATATAAGCAGAAGCCTGAGGACAGCCATCATCCTTGTTGGTTCAACCCCACAATCACAATCTAAATTCGGAGAAAACGCCTGCATACGCTTCTTCGTTTCCCCCTCCCCTTTTTTCTTGAGATATTCTGCAAGTTCCACGTGTGATACTGCTCTAGGATAAATTGCTCCTTGGTGGGCTGATAGCATCGTTGTGTTTCTTCCTCCTACTTTGATGATGTTGCTCCAAAAGGTCTTCTTGATTGTCGATTCACTGAGTTGACGGTTGAGGTTTCGTGAGATGTGATGAAATGATCCATGGGTTTGGGGAATGGAAAACCAAGGCAAAGAGCAGTGCTCTTGGGAAAAATGACCGACTTGTATGGGAGGATGGTCAAAGTTGAGAGCTTCACTAGACGATTTTTAGCTAGCACAGATGGATTTCTGTAGGGGCAGTGCTTGCAATAGCAAAATCGTTTTAATACATAGCGGTCCTAATTATATGGAGAGATACAGATTGTGTTGGGATGCTTAGAAGTGGAGGGAGAACAGTGAAGGGTTGTAGCAATTTAGATTCTTTTACATGTGAGTTATATTTGTGGAGCTATTTATAAAGTTAGAAAGAAAGCATATTTTGAATAAGATTATTTGATATCTTTTCCTCGTAACTACTTGAAAAGGAATCAACACAAATCCAAGGTAGGATTGCAATATTTCCTTTCTAGAGTATGGCCAATGAAGTTGCTGTAGCACAGTGCATTTCTGCAACTCTGCTGTCTTTATTGTGGAAGTGGAAATTTTATGCAATTAGCCGTATTAATTGTCTTAACATTGTACTAAAACAAGCTCCATGCGATTTTCTGATCAGGGTGGGACTTAGGCTTGTGGTGAGGCCCAATGTGATTTCTCCAACTCTATGATGGTCAGGGTAGGACTCTGGTATAACATTGCATTTCTGCGACTCTCTGCTGGTCAGGGTCTGACTAAGGTTTGTGGTGAGGCCCCATGTGATTTTGTGACGCCAAGACAAGCTCTAAGGAGATGAGGGAGCGGTTAGCTTCCATGCGGAAGCTTGTGATCGCTATTGTGCTGTGCGCTATATTCATGACTCTGGAAGTCGTAGGGGGAATCGAAGCCAACAGTCTTGCAATCATGACAGACGCAGCTCGCCTGCGGCCAGATGTGGCGGCCTTTGGAATCTCACTTTGCGCAATCTGGGCCTTAAGCAGGGAAGCAACACCAGTCAATCTCACGGGTTTTCTTCAGGGTCGACATTCTCGGGGCCCTTGTCATATGATATGACTCCTCGAAGGTCTTCTCGTCTAGAAGGCCATCACTCCGCTGATTGATGGGACCGGTACAGTCCGTGGCTGTCTCATGTTCATAGTTGGCATCGTTAGTTTGGTGGTTAACATTGCTGTCAATCAACTGCACATACGGGCAATAACTGTAGCCGTAGGGAAGGTGCTGCTGTACTGGCCTATCATGTTAAGATAACGCATGATGCGAATGCCGACGTGTTCATGAACAAGGTCATGGAACATGCCAGGAGTGAATATAATAATATCAGCCATCTAATTATCCAGATAGAGCGCCAGTTACGGGTGTGGACTTATACTATTTAAAGCATTCTATAACTTTCTCAGCGGATGGGTCATTCAGGGTATAACACCTAATTCGACCTTCTTGAAGCCTAACTTTGATGCGATGGCGTGAGAATAATGCCGTTCCTGTGTCAGAGATTGAATTTATCTTGTAGCTCAGCACCAAATGAAACCATTTATCAGCGACAGAGCAATTGCTTTGACTATCAAGGAATGCTGTCAGGTCCCCACAATCCGAGGTTCCAGCCTTTTCACGAATTCGATAGCTGTGCTACTGCAGGGGAAACATGGAGTTTGCCCGCTTGATCAAAAGATGAGAGAGTGTCCGGAGAAAAGATTAAGAACAAGAATTTCACCAACCGCAGCTTATATATATAAGGTATACACACCTCAGCAAGATTTCCCATTATCAAAAGGTATAGGTCTCTTTGTCACTAGGCTCTTATTTATAATCTCTAAACGGTGGAGCCAACGATGGAAGGAACAACACCGGACCAGCAGGTATTCCAAACTAAAACATCCATATTAATATATTGGTCTTAGTTTTTGTAGATCTCAACCAGGGAGAATGCGTAACCGCAGGGGAAAATTCGAACACCAGCAAACCCTGCTGCTTTTGCCAGATATTCGAAGTCCTTCTCCGTCCTCTCATTCCTGCGAGGATTCATGCTTAGCATGAACATGCACAGCTGAAATAGGCTCTGCATGGCAAGGCTTGCTTCTGGGGCTTCAGGAATCACAAAGTCAACCAACAGCACTTTCCCATTATCCGGCAGCGATCCGTGACAGTTCTTGAACACCTTTATGCAGTCTTCGTCGGTCCAGGAATGTAGCACCCACTGTTTGAAAATCACAGGGAAGATAGATCAGTAACCAGATGGAACGAGCTGAACCACCCTTTATATATCCATCAGCATCCTGGAGCTACCCAATTTTAGCCTAAACTCATACGTGTTTGCTAATCAAACGTGACTAAGCTGTGGTTGTCCTAATCAACAGCTCTAGACAAATTGTTGATGAGAACCGAGTGAAGGATCCATGGTTTAGTTATTCACCTTTATTAAAATGGCTTCACCTTTAGGAATGCCTTGAATCATGTCTCCAGCAACATTCTCGATTCCTGCATTTTGGCACCGGTTACAAACACAACGAAGAACAGATCAGGTGATTCATATTCTTATTTTTCACGATATTCAACCTTGGATGGAGGGTGCCTTTTCGATTACAGACGGCAAGTCAAAGTTGATCCCCTTGATAGAGGGGTACTTGGAAATGATCATGTTAAGCACGGAGCCATCGCGGCCACCCACATCTACCAACGATCTCAAACCCTCAAATCCCTTGTATGCCTCCAGCATCTGGGCAACCAACAACTTGTTCAACTCGTTCATCGATCCAGAGAAGATCTCAGAGAGCCCAGCATCGTTGTTTATGTAAGCCATCGTAGTCATACCGTGCGCCCTTTCAAACGGAAGCCCACCATCCAAGATCGCATCTTTCCAATGGAACCTGATTCCCAAGACATGCCACGGAGGACATTGATGCTATTTTATCTTCCATTAAGATCGAACCAAATAAAAAAAGGTAAAATTTTCAAAGTTGGGGCAGAAATTAGCAACGGATTGAGCTTTACCACAAATCGAGGACAACCCTGTGCTGAATCAAGCGCAGCAGAGGAGACAGAGACCCTCCTTCTTGGTCCTTGATGAAGTACTTCGAAGCAGGGGCTAGCCCATATACTCTATGACAGCTCCGACTTTGACTCCCGTCGGAAGGAGACGTAGAGCAAGTGAGAACAGAGTGGGTGGCTAGAAGGCAGAGCAGATGATCAAGCAGGTAGGCAGCTCTGGGGTTCTTGCTCTCGAGCTCGGAGACGATCTGAGAGCTGGAGAGCTTCGCTCCGGGGCCCGCTCTGTGGATGATATCGAACACCCCGAGCTCGACCGCTGTCTGTAGAGCCATGGGAAGAACGGAGGCGCTCGTGAGCTGCAGGGCATACAGGCTGCTGCCCTGGTCTCCTGCTTCCTCTGCCGTGGTGGACATGGCGATGCGACGCTGGACGAGCTGATCGGTGAAAGACTTAAACCGTTTGAGGTCCTTGATGGAGAGGAACCCCAAGCTTACTTCTTATAGGAGATGTCCACGGCGGCTTCTCTACCCATTCACTCTTCAGAAAATTCAAGGCTTGCTTTTGATGTTACTAGCTGCTAAGACCGGGAGAGTCAGAGGTGGAATTTTCCAATTCATCCAAATGCTTCATGTACGATAAATTGTTATGGAGGGCTGGTGCCTCAAGTACGACGCTAGGGCTGGAAGGGTCATAGGTGTGGGAATGGGATTTCACTTCATTCAAATGTTTCAAATGTTTCATGTGCTAGGCTGGTGCCTCAAGTACGACGCTTATAAGCTAGTACATAGATTATGATGACATGATGTGGTGATGACTATTGGACTTGTTAGCCAAAAACTGTCCAATCACCTAAAGAAATATAGAATTAATAATAGATAAGTTGATTGATTATTAATTAAGTTGACCAATTAAGAAGGCATGGGATTTTTTTTTTCCCTTTCTTTGTCGCTGTCTAGGTAGCATTAATTGTGGGATGCTCTTTCGATCACTCATGGTGGATGTTCGCAGGAGAACCTCTTGAAAGAACTTGGATTAGTAGCATGTCACCGGCTATATAGATTAGCTGTACACAGTAGTAAACTCCATAGCTCCCCATTGTTTGCAACCATAGATTACAATGCTCATACAAAGTAGTTTTATGGATCTATCCGCCATGTTCAGCTACTCTCTTTGCTTGGCAGTCAAGGACAATGAGGGAGAGTCATCAATTCAGAGGTCAGCAACACAACATAGCCTGTGCCCCCATGGCTTATGATGGGTGTCATGGTCAGGACATCAGTAGTTGCATAGACAACAAGAGACAAAAAAAATTGATCGGAAAACCATTGCACCGTTTACTCAAATACAGATTACTCATAAACTTTTCAATATTAAATTATTCATGCCAAAGAAAATTACAATATTTAAATAATGTAGTGAATTATCTTATCTCTTTATCAGTTTCTCCTAGGTTAAATGCTCACATCATCTGAGCATAGTTGCCAAAACACACACAGTCGCACACTATAGGGAAGATGAAACCATAGCATAGTCAATCTGAAATGCAGCTTTCTTAAAATATCATCGGAAAAAAATATTGACATGACGAGATTGATGGGCACTCCCTTTGAAGGCTTCAACAGAAATCATTTAGGGGGACCAAGTTGATAAGTTCTCGAAGAATCTGTGTAAATTCTTCACCATCCTCTTTTACCGCTTACGCATTTTTGACCTAGCATACCTGGAGAAACATTCGTAGAACTTATTAGGTGAAAATGAGACATGTTAAACAAACCAAAAGAGCACCTTAGTGTCGAAAATATGATATATCAGTAATGTGAATATGGTGGTACAATGTATAGGTACTAAACTCTAACATCACTGGGCAAAATACTAGGGGTTTTTCCCCGATCCGAGCTCTGCTCTGTAACCCTATTCACATGCATCATCTTTTATGCTACCTAGACTGCACTGGTGTCTCACGCATATTTCATTTGTGCTTGTAAACTTCATCGCAAAGGCGATGACATATCCCAGTAAGATAGGACCAAATGTTGCTGGAGATGTCTGCATTGCAATATAATGACCGTTACCAGTATTGGCCTTTCATCGATTAGTAGATAGACATCAGGAATGCCTCTTTGCATATTGACCTGCAAAATGGTTTAGATTTGACAACCTCCAAATCCCTTTCTACACAATATTTTGGCAGTGTATGCTAAGCCATGAAATTATGTAGTTTAGTCCTATTTTTGGGTTGAAGGTAATGGAGGTCTATGAAGGGGAAGTTTATTAAAGAACAACTAAACAACTTGTCAGATACAATATTCACAATGGTTATGAAGGGTAATGGGGGACAAGTCCAACACCCAACTTTTTCATCCCTCCACATTTGGGTTTAGGTAGGGTTAAGGAGGGATAATTGGTAAATTTATAATATAACCCTCCTATTTTGTGGTTAGAAAGGATTATGAAGGTATAATAGTTTATTAACCACTTTAACTATCCTTTCCTCTTCCATCCACAATGCCATCAAAACAAAGTCTCCATGCAACAAACACACAGTAAAAGTAGTTTCATTTCATGGGACTTGATTTGATGAATTCAGTTCAATTGGGCTGGATTTTTGTCAGAGCGTCAAGTCAGACTTGATTTGCTATAACCTACAAGTTGACAGACATGCAGATGTGTATTCCAGCTTGAGAGGAAATATTGAGGATGGCACTATTGAAGTGTATAAGTGTAAAAAGGATTTACTCAATGTGTAAGCTGCCTCGATCAGAAGATTCTAGCTGAGTATCCTGAAGTTCCTCCATGGCTTTTGTCGCTTGTTCAATTCCCTAAATTATCAGGTAAAAGAAATGCTAGGTGAGATGGAGAATGTGAGGAACAGTTTGCACTGGAGCCCCCCTAGTTCGGGGTGGGGGGCGGTGAGGGGAAGAGAGGGCAAAAATGTATGCATGCAGTACTTCAAAATCAGCAAAAGCAACTGGTAGTCCACCCCTTCCTCTCATCTTGAGCTCACCGAATCCTGGATATCTGAAACCCAAGATTGAATTCATGATTCACGATAAGAAACAGAATGGAGGTGAGGTCTACCTCATTATGAATGAGCAAAGGATAATGAAAAGAGCTGAGTGTATGACTCAAGCTTACTGTGAAAGGATTTGCTTCAATTCATCCTCAGTACAATTTGGACCAAGGTTTGCAATAAATAAAGTGGAACACGCTTGGGCATTTCTTTCAGCAGCTTTATCTTCCAGCTAAAGAACAGAATTTGCCCACTGTTAAAACCATATATATGTATATATACGTAAAACAAAAAACCCAAAACAGTTTTAAGGACAAAACAAAGTTTTATAATAAAATTGCAAGTGCAATCAACATTGACCAAATAGATCAGTCAAGCAGTCAGAAAATAAGGCTCTAAATGCATTAATACTTCTGACTGAGTAATCTAAGCTCCATTCAGAGGAAAGAAGGCCTCTAGGGTATGGAGTTTCTCCCCAGAACAAGCCAAATTATATTGAGCAAAAAGAAGCGGGGACTGTAACAACTTACATTACTCACAGCTACTTCAGCCCCATCAGCAGCTGCTGACTCACCACTGTCAATTCAATTCATAGAATGAGGAACTAGACATCAGCCAGAAATGGGAATTGAGTTTCATTTATGATTTCAGGGAGATTTGTACCTCTTAACATTTGCAACGTCATCCCCATCTATGGGATCATGTTTCTCAATCTCGGATGGATCATCACATTCACTTCCCCCTAAAATGCGGATTATAAAATGACAAATTGGGGACTAACTAAACAACCAATGAGAAGAAAAAAGCAAAACATAATAGCACAATTATAAGAATAGGCTTCATCTTTTGACTTACAATTACCATCATTGCTGGAAGCCTCTAGTATATCGGGTGACTTTCTGGCTCTATTATCTATAACAACATAAGGTCCGCTGCCTGTGAAAGGAAGAAACATAAGCAGCCAGCATAGATGGCCTTCTGATAGGGAAATGACACAAAAGATATTTGAGCAATAACATTATTGCTATTTAGTTTAACACAGCGTTAGATGCACAGAAATTCACCTGGTATGCGTTTCCTCCAAGAATTTGTTCGGGCAAGTTCAATATGCAGGGTGGACCCTGTCTCAGGATCGAATTTAACCCCCTGAGCACAATCATCCACAAACAACGAACATGATAAGAGTCATGTTACATCTGCCCTGGAACTGATGCCAGCTACAAAATGCGATGAACAAAGAATTACACTATGCACTGTGGATAGAAGAAACTTATATACGACATGAGAATGAAGCTCAGTCCTTACATTTAGGGAATGCATGGCCGCTACCGCCGATTGATGATTGAAGAACGCAGCAAAAGCTACGACCTGGTGTTAAATGAAGCAAATAAGTTATTCAAGGTACCGCAGCACAGTAGATAACTTGTAATGCTGCAAGTTACAAATTACGCACTAGTTTCAGCAGTGCCAATGACTTCATTCATCCGATTTCCACGCAAATGAACGGCACTAGCAGCTAATTAATTATATGTGAAGCACTTGGGTGCATAAATTCCCGACGTAAGAAAAGAAAGAAGCAGTAGGGTACCTGATTACCGCGTCCGGTGTACTTGAGCTGGCAGGTGTCGAATCCGGGGCGATGGCGGAAAAGGTTGTGAATCTCACGCGCTTTTACGTCGTCCGGCAGGCCGGAGATGAAGAGGGTTTTGATCTCCGGGTTGGAGTAGTCTTGCAACGGGGCTGCTATGTAGAACCGATCGTATGGGTGCTGCGCCATTGAGAATCAGTCGAATGGCGGATGAGTGCTTCAGCTTCAACTGCCGATGAAATGACCCTTTCTGCAGAACCAGATTCACGCTATTTACTCCTTCGGAACCGAACAAAAGGCATACAAAAACCGAGAGTCACAAAAAAACCCTCTACTTTGGGGATTCAGAAATGCGACGTCGTTTTTTTTTAACTAAGTAATTGTTATAAAAGGGTCGAGATCAGAATCGGAATCGGGATTCCAAATTCTCTTTGTTGCATAAAAACCATTCAGATTAGTCATTTTCATCCTCTCAATTCTTCCAAATTATTGTCACCTCTCCGATCCACATTAGTTCCTTGAGGATATGATCTTGCATGTACACGCGCGCGCGCGTGTGTGTATATATATATATATATATAAAAGATCTAAGGATCTAAAATCATAATTTAACCTAATACTTTTGAATGATGGGTATGTGGTGCTATGTGTAGTTTTAGAACTGACTCTAGCCCATAACGGTGGAAGTTATAGGCAGTCTATTGAGACAATCCACTAGCTGGAATCAGTGAGTAGACGACACAGGCATTAGTTTCTAGTGGTAGAAGATCGAATCCGGGAACCCAGTAAGCAAATTGCTCAAGTGCTGGACCAAGAAAAGCCGAAATCTAAGCAGGAAACTTAGTCGAATGAGATTTCAAAATCAATTGAGAATGGAAGACGGAATCACCGAGAGGATAGGCTTTCTCAGCCCATAACAGAGCCCAATAACCGGCGTTCATACGTCTCTTGCCAAGCCCAATACCACCCAAGAGTTGAGCCCAGACAAAAAAGGAGACTATAGTCACGTACGTACTAGATATATATATATGTATATTATTTTAAGTCTTATGTTGTTAATTAGTATATTAGGGCTTGTAATTGGGGCTATTTACTGCCTTCTTCTCAGATTAGAGATCACAAACACCTAAAGTCTAATTTCGATCGATATGTCGCATGTAATATGTCTAGAATGAAGTTGAATTTTCGGTGAGTTATGAGTGAACATACACTAGTTGAGAAAGATCACGTGAGAGATTATTATAGCAAATAATATTTCGGAGATTATTGGAAATATTTTCCGAAATTCGTGGAAATTCCCGAAAAAGAACCTTTATTATTATTTTTTTTCTGGTCGATAATTTTAGGAGGGGAAAACGAGACTTTCGGTTGGACCGGCGTATTGCCCCCGGATGGACCGGAAGGGGCCGGTCTGCACCCTCCGTACAGCTTGCGCTCACCAATTGGACGTCCCTGTCATAACACACTCCAGTGATAAAGAGGTTTTAGTTGAAAATTCATCCGAAATCTCAATTATACATCCTTTATTTAGAAGTCGTGACGAAGTTTTGTTCCTTGCCCGATACCCAGCAATCACATCATTATACATATATATATATATATACATTTTTAATTATTATTCACTAATAACCAATTATAATGATGATACTAATAATACCATTTTTATTCCAATTTCTAAACAAATTATATATATATATATATACATACAAATGGTAAGAAAATTAAATTATAAAAATATAATAACATTATCATCCTAAATCTATAAAAACGAAAATAACATGAATTCCAAATTTAATATTCTAAAAATCTAAAATCCTTAAAAATCAATCCTAAAAAAATTTTAAATCCTAATGTTTAGAAAAAATTAAACCCTAAAAGTTTTAGTGAACTCTAAAAGTTTTAAGTGAATCCTAAAAAATCAACTGCAAGAGTATAAAAACTAAGTATTGTAACTTTTCTATAATTAAGCATTTAAGATATCCAAATTTCATGTTCTAGTAAATCAATAATTGTAACTTTGGAATTTGGTAAGAAAGAATTAATTAAATATAAATTATTTCCAAATTAGTTAGATACTCAAAAAATCATGAGTGTAATTAATGATTATTTCACTACATATGAAAACAAATGATTGCTTCTGAGAAATGGGATATGGTGTTGTGATACTGTTTTCATTCTAACAACTAAGAGATCGTGAACTCAATCCGTATCATTAGACTCAATGAAAAAAATGATTTCTTTTGCAAGCATAGAAAGATCAATAATAATAATAATAACAATAATAAACCTCTTTATCATGAATGGTCATATGAACTTGTGCTCATCAAGTAATGTGCAATGTGGAATAAATCATTTCTATTTTTTTCATTCCTTTAATAGAGAGAGAGAGAGAGAGAGAGAGAGAAGGCAATTTGATCACGAGCCATAGGTAAATCCCACCATATTGCTTTTGAATTTGAATAATCAGACGTCCAAGTGGGGAAATGTGGCAACAAATAAAAATCTTAATAAACTCTTACTACTGGCTTACTTTATTTAGAGGAAAAAAAGTTTAGAAACCTTCCATTGTTTGTATATGCATTATTTAGCATTCAAATTTTTATTTAGCCTAATTAATTCAAATATAAACCACGTTTATCCATTAAAAAATAAAACTATTATCGTGTGAGTTTTTCTATCCATAAAACTCGAATACTATATCTTATTTGAAGAGAGAAAGGCAATGAATAACCTAAGTCGAATGATATTAGAACAAAGAATCTTACATTTTTCTGTTAAGAATGAGCTGTCTCAATAAATAGAATTAATATATTTATGCCGATAAGAACCATTGGGCTAGTTGGCTATAAATAACAAATCAAAGGCTGGGGAATTGAGCTTTTGGATGCGATAGGGCATAATAGAGTTGCATCTAGGGATGGCACACCCGACCCGCCCTGGTCGGCCAGGCCTGTTATGGAGCGGGCCAGACCTGACCGGCACCAAGAATGGGGCAGGTCTTACCCTAACCTGTACACAAGTCAGGGCAGGTCTAGGTATGGCAACAGCCCCGCCCCGCCCCGTCAAATTATTTGATATATTGCATATTGAAATATTTAATTTACAATATAGAATAATATATAATACGTCTATAATATATTAAGTTAAATTTAATTATTTTTTTAAATAATTATGGGAAAATGGGTCGGGGCACGAGTCACATTGAACCGATCCGTCACGGGGCGGGGTGGGGCGGAGCAGCAGGCCAGGTCTGTGGGGGGCGGTCTTGGATATTCAAATACCCGGCCCGCCCTGGCCCATTGCCAACCCTACTTGCATCCGGGGATCATGTGGCCAGTTGTTCATTAAGTGTCGGTTGAATATATAACAGTCAGATTAATCATATTTTGGAGAACGAAAATGACGAAGGTGATTCGTCCTCCGGGTTGTGAGGCTCGATGAACCCAATTACGTCATCCTAATCAGTGGACTGGACGAAAGCCGACCATTACCATAAGACGTGGCTGTGAAGAGGCCACACACTAAGCATGTATCTCAAATTACGAACAGCCTTGTCTCCATAAACATTGTATATGTCTCAAACTCTCAAACTACAATAGCATTTATTTCAAAATCTCTTTTCAATCACAAGAGAGGTTCGTGGATTTGGAATGAGATGAGAGGAAAAGAGGAATACAATAGTTTGAGGAGTCCCATTGAAAAGGAATCTGACAAAAAATTTCCTTAGTCAGATAGAAAACAATACCATTTCATCATATTCCGGTCTTTCTCGTCGCTGGCCTCGAATTTATTGCCAATTAAACTATCAATATTGGTCATACACATTTATCATTAACAAGTCCAATTAGAGAGGGGGGGACAACCTCAAATTGTTCCCCTCCCACATGTTCCAATTACCACGTGGTTTGATTATTTTCAATAGGAATCATATTGGACCAATAAGTAAGACCATCTTTAATTATAATATCGTGAACGGCCAGTCTGGTGCATAGAGAATGAGTTTGTCAGATGTAGTTGCACAATCAGGACGATGAGAGAGCCCTTCCGGGGGGCGACGAGCTGGGCTGCTTCTGCTTTATATATATATATATATATAATCAACAAGTGGCTGCTTTGATCCTGACTTTATGCACTTCCCGGCAACATTATAAGTCTTCCCCTGATAAATTGAGAGAAGAAAAACCCCGAGTTTTCGACCATGGAAGAGGACAGAAGAGTAGGGCTATCGAAAAATACGAAAATGTCAAATAAAGCGGTCACAAGTTCGAGAATCAGATTCGAAATTTATTGATATTAAATGGATAATAAATTTAAAATATGTGGTCCAATAATTCTTAGGCAAAAGATGTAATAACAATAACAATAATCCAATCTCTCCGTCGTCATCAGAGCACCGAAGAAATTAAACAATAAGTCCATAGTTGAAGGCAGAAACATTAGAAAAGTTAGTTAATTGACGGTGTGTTGGAATTCTTTTTGTGGGTTGCTTTGTAAAGAAGATTCTTAATTAACTTATGATCCGTCTCACGGGATGTTACCAAGTGTCTCAAGAACCCTGTAATATAGGGTCGGGTGGAACGTGACAGATCATGATGAACACAGTGGCAAATTGATGGTCGGGTGAATATTCTGTTAACATCATATAAAGAAACTCCCAAGTAAACGTAACATGGGATCATCCAATCAACAGAAGACCATTAGAATAATCGAACGCAATAGGTGCAGTACATCTCCTGCGCCCGTGCCAAACAGTTGTAGTACATCCTCCTTAACATATACGAAGATAAACCTAGTTCCTACGAATCTAAATACTCTAAATCAACCGCAATTCAGCCCCCTGTAGATTGAGCAACATATGGCTACATGTGTCTTTCGTTCAACATAGAATTGGGATTTTCCGCACCTTAAATTAAATTGCACGTCTCTGTCCGAAAATTTGTGGCGATATAGTATTATATGAATCGTAAAATTTTTACAGTAAGTTTGTTTTAGGAAAATTATATTTAAATTAAATTATTATCTAATCTATTATTAACAAACCGTCGTACTGATAAAATATAATAAAATCACGTTTTGTTTTGTTGTTTACGCTTGAAATTTCATTATGATTTTAATATTTCTTATAATTTAGACATGCGCCAACTGGTCCATCCCCTGTCGGCACGGCAGGGGTTAGATAAGATAGACAATCGCGTGTCTGCTGGAAGAGTTGCCTGATTCCAAAACGACACTGATTATACCCAGTTCGTGGCCAATTAGCAACCATTAATTGTCGATTTGAGTAATCTCAGTAATCAATGTGATCAACTTGATGATGATAGCCAGCCCGCCGAGTTCCAGCCTCATCAAATTAAATAATTGACTAATCAGAAATTAACTTGATTAATTTAAAATTTTGACAGCAGCGACAACTCTCAGACGCGGATTGACCGGGCAGCTGCCAGCAAGGGTTTCTAAGTTGGGACAAGATAAGTATTGTTTAATCAGCCTAAATCGATCTAAATGCTGTTTACTTTGAGATTCAAACGGGTTTAACTAATTCAAATTTAAATCGATCAAAATTGAAACACTACACAGATTTAAAAATGGCATGAATCTCTAAATCAAGGACTCCGTTGCATCTGACTTTCTAGAAATTAAAAAAAAATGAAGTTGATTATTTGGGTTGGCATGTTTTTCTATCTCTCTCTCTCTCTCTCTCTCTCTCTTCACTGATATGAATTATGTGGCTTTTGATGCACTTGGCCTTTAATGCATACCATGCAATACGAATCTGCAAGATGTACATGTGGCTCTTATATAAAGATTGGCCTGCACGTTCAGTAAATGGGTGTCGATGAGAATCTTCCATTCCAAAAGAAAAACCTCTTTCGCACTCGACCTTTGAATAGTACATACCTAGAACTTCACAATCAATTGAAGATCTACAGTCAGATCAGACCAATAGGATCAGACTTCAGTTAGAAAAGAAGTTCAAACTAAAATTTCAAATGATCTGTAAATTACGAGTGATGGAAGCCCCAAGTCAAAAGGTTGCCCCACTTGGATAACCCAGATGGACAGAGATTGCAAATGTTTGGTGCTTTGTAGTGGAGTCCTTTGAAAAATGTGGGAAGGCGATGAAGCAAAATTCCAAGGCTGAAAAGGAAAAAAGAAGCAACTCCCCATTTGTGCAGGTGAATTTCCAAAACTGATGCTATAATATACATACATATACACACACATATATATATACAGATCAGCTGGCCTTTTGGCCTTATCACTAAAGGAAAAGAGAGAGAGAACAGAGGAGGTACAATAAATAATAATAAATTCCAAGAGATGAAATATAAATAGATAAATAAATAAGTTCAAAGTGTGTACCACCCAGGATGGCGACAGCAACTAGCTCACAAATGAGCCAACCAGATGATATAATGGTCCCTACCACATTTTCTAAAACCAAACCGGATCAAAAACCGGTTAAAGTATAGATTCATTGGTTTATAAATCGGACTTGAGGTTTAATGGGTGAAATCAACAAACATTACACTGATTAATAACTTAAAAAAAACTTAACTATTTTATTATACAAGTTCAACATAAAACATAAATATGGATCTAATAGAATTTGCTTTTAGGAGAAATCCTCTACAGCTTCATAGATTCGAGATAAGGAGAGTCGATGAATAGAAGAGCATACCTGTGACGATTCGAGGAGTTGCAATGCAGAAGAGTAACGGCTAAGCAAATGCAATGGAGAAGAGGAACGGCTAGGGTTTTTACTCTTCAGCCCGTAATCTTCAATTTCTTTTTCCTACAATTTATGTTATCCAATTTTGCCACTTATATTTATGAGTTCACCAGTTTGACCGGAAACCAACCGGTTTGAAAGAAAAAATCGGAGTCAAACTCCAATTGGGATAATTATTGAAACTAGACCGAACAAATGCCTGATTCCCTGTTGAATTGTCCCATCCGATCCGGCTTTAAAACTGTGGTCCCTCCCTACAACATGATCTCTTACAATCATTTAATTGAAAGGAAGTAATGTATTACATATTATTGAAGAGTTTAATAAATTAAACAATAAAAAAATTTATGATCAATATAGTTTTATCTTTTAATGGGTTAAAGAAGGTGAGGAATGTATATGCATATTTGTCGGTCTAAGTTATTTGGCATTAACAAATCCAAATTCGAGTTGTGTTGGTTCATTTTATGGGTAAGACTCTATTAATATAAATTCCTTCCATATTCAAATATTTCACCTTTATATAAAAAGGCCGTATGTTTCACATGCACGCCTCAAATCATAAGCGTTGCCCACCAAACTCGCAGGACACTAATGATTCAGTTTGTATCATATAGCCATCATGTGCAGGAATATCCGAGTGGTTAGAAACTTTAGGCAAATTGTCATTAAAAATACCATGCTACTAAACTGAAACCGGCACTTTTTCAAGAGAAGAGTTCGGGAACAAGTAAGAAGTTAATTAAATTGTATTGAGTTATATATTTTCTATATTCATGCCATGGCTTTATCCCAAATTTTAAAAAAAAAATCATACCATGCCAAAATATGAATTGAATTCTCACGAATTATTCAACCCCATGTCTAATTTATTTGATAAGTTAGAGCTGAAAATTTATATATATATATATATATATATATAAATCGAAGTAAGAGTGGGTCGATTTCTTTGAATAGGAAATAATCAAGAAAGAACGGTAAAATGGCCCAGCTTGAGAAACTTCCGCCGAGGTGCCTCGTGATGGAATATCACATCCTTATCATAATTGGCATACCTCTCTATTTACACACACACACACATACATATATATGTGTAATTATAGTTTACCCTCTGGTTTCAAGGGTCAACAACAAGAAGTAGAAGCACAATTTGGGACTTCCGTGGTGATTTGATGTCTAAGCCTTCTTGTTGGTCAAAGAAGAATGCACCGACCGTGATTGTTACTCTGAGACCTCTCCTAGCCACTCTCCCCCACACTCCATCTCCCCAATTTCAACTGGGTCTCCGAAAAATCCATCCGTAGCTATCTTTACCCTAAGAACTAAGCGAATCTTCCCTTTCACACCCCATAATAGATCCGACCTCAAAGAAAATTGTCAGAGAATTGGTAGTCCCTCAATTGATGGATCTTACCCTAGGAAAACAAGTTGCTAGTTGTGTTGAGGGAGAAGGGGAAGCACTTGGAGGTAAGCGCGAGCATTACCCTTTTTGTTCTTCTGCTTCTTCTCCACTTCAGTATAATAGAGGGTTTATTGCTCTTAGCAACCACCACCACCGCCCTCAGATGGTTACTTGGCTTGGAGACCACAAATTCAAGCCTCAAGAAGATAAATCAGTCTCTGCGGGTGATGTTTCCATGAAGAACCTCGAGTTCACTGACCTCTCTATGAACCTACAACGCTGTGGAGAGGAGGATGAAGACGAAGGCTGTGGTGATTGGAGGAGTAAGAGTCATAGGGAAGTTGTGTTTGAGAAGGAGCACATGTTCAACAAGGTTGTGACCCCAAGCGATGTGGGCAAGCTCAACAGGCTCGTCATCCCGAAGCAGCATGCTGAGCAGTTCTTCCCCCTAGACTCTTCCATGAGTGAGAAGGGAGGTCTCCTTCTGAGCTTTGAGGACTGCACGGGTAAGACCTGGCAGTTCCGGTACTCATACTGGAACAGCAGCCAGAGCTATGTGATGACCAGAGGATGGAGCCGTTTCGTGAAGGAGAAGAAGCTCATTGCAGGTGATATTGTCTCATTCGAGCGAGGGATCAGGGACAAGGAGCGGTTATTCATCGATTGGAGGCACAAACCAAAAGCACGGCCAGACGTAACCACGTCGATCAGTTACCCTGGTAACATACCACTTCCTCACGGCTTCTCATTTCACCGGCCTGCTCCTATTGAGACGTGGAATATCAATTATCCTAACAATTTTCCGAGGGACCACCACCACATGGGTTTAACAGCAATTAATGGTGTCAGTGTCAATCCATCCCAGACCAGCATTTATGGAAATGGAATAAACTCAAAATTTGGGAGCAACCCCGTAGTTTATCTTAGATCAAGGGGAGCTGCTCCAGCAGGCAGGAGTGGTGGCGTTTATGGAGGTGGGATTGAATCGTCAGAGGTATTCAAGTCGGTGCCTGTGGTCCAAGGTGCAAAGGTGGTCATGGCGCCTACTAAAAGGCAGCTTAGGTTGTTCGGGGTTAACATGGATTATCCAATGTCAGAATCAGATGAGGCGCCTAAACCTCCATCTTCACAATCTTCTCAGTACCCACAGTTGAATATCTTCCATGGCACACCGGTACCTAATGGGTGGTTGGACAAGAGCAAAGGATCAACACCATCCTTTGACTTTGGTATTTGAGAGTTTCATATAGCTTTCAAGATGAAGATACACTTTCACGGACAAGCTACATAATCTGTACTGGCCATTCAACTGTGATGCAAGAGGTTCAGATAATCTTTCGCCTAGTCAAAAATACTGGGAGCAACTTGGACTAGCAGCTTCGCATTGATAGAGACTGAAGCATAGCCATCAATGGGCCTTGAAATGGGCAGTTACAAGACTAAAAATTTTGCTGGAATTCGATAGTACACGAGCTAGGCAAGTCATATGTTTGACATTGCTCAGAACACAAGTTGCTATTATAGTGATCTAATGTTTGTCAGGAATTTGAATCAAATGCATTTTAGACAATGTTTCTTTTAAACTTTCTTGTACAGCACAATTATATTTGATTAGCGGGATAGATTTTCATTCAATTTAAGGTGTCTCTTGATCTGCCTGGGTTGCTTGCTCCAAATTTTATATCTTTGCTTGCCACGCAGTTGTTTTCTTTTATTATATCCCCCTCTCACTCTTCCCTCTGTACCAAGGCCTCCATTCCCCCAATATCAATTGCCAGGTAGTCGTCGTTGCAGCAGCTAGCTTGCGCTCATTATGGACATGATTGGGATCCACAGAAGCGGAGGAAGGGCCGAACTTCAATTTGAAAGGTACCATATCACCCTACTCTGAAACCAGTCGATAAAACTTTCTTATATAAAATTAATGTAGTGCTAATTCATATATCTTCTTATTCGAGTAATGCTATCTGCTATTCCCTTGTTCTATATATGGATGCAAATGTTTATACCTATACATGTATACATGAATCAATATAGATTTGGTTTCTTCTTTCTTTTGTCTATGCAATGCAAGTGATCATTCGCCAAGTCCTGGCGTACCAGTCATCATTGTATTATTTAGAGTGTTACAATTCATGGCTTCCATCATCAAGCTTGCATGGAGCCTTATTCTTTTCTTATCTTTATCTTATGCTTTTCATCCATGCTTGCTGGATTTATCATCACCATATCAGTTTAAGTGCTACAAGGTATGGCCTCCATCATCACAACTTGCACGATCAGTATGACTAGAAATTAGCTTTCCTCCTGCTCTGAGTTTAGTAGTAAGTTGTAGTTACGATGCCTTTGCATTTATAGGCTAAACTTAGAGAACTAAATATCTTTCGAGAGGGTTGTTTTCTGAACTTTCTGTGAGTAAAGAGATGAACAGGAGACTCTAAGCTGATGAGATCCACAAGAAGAAGGATCATGGAAATATGCACAATAATATGTTTACCAGATGACAAAATCATGTGTGTGTTGTCCAAAGTGAACAATATCACTTAAATTTTGCATGTCATATACTCTGAATCCATCATGTTGGGTCAATCTCATGAGTTGTAAGAAAGTGCAAACCTTAGTGTGAAGTTTGTATATGGTATATGTTATGAGCAAATGGAAAAATGAAGGCTAGGGCAACCAAAAACACACAGGAAGGTGACCAAATTTTATATAGAGACCACTGCTCCTCACCCTTAACAATTCAATAGTGCAAGCATAAATTGACATGAGCTCTCTTATACGTATACTCGGTTTATAATCTCCATTGCACCCGATCCATGGAATCATTTTCTAATTATCCAAACTTATGCATAATCTGCAAATTAACTCGACAAAAGCATTGTCTCTTCCGTATGGGCGTTCCAGACCTGACCCTGCCACTAACATATATATACACTACTTAATTGAACTCAACTATTGATCATATACTGGCCCTTGTGATTGTTATTTTCGACCCTATAATTTGTTGGAACCTTCTTCCTTATACTCGAAAAGTTGTCCAATATTGGGAGCTTCCACCGTCCGTTGAAAACAAAATCCTAGCGGGACGGTGGATGATTTGAACATTCCCGACCAATATAATTTTAAATTGACTTAGCATTTTTTACGCTTTCTGATCTTCACTGCAAACTATCTTTTAAAGGAAAATTGTCAAAGGAGAGTTCCCATTGCCGTCTCACTGATTGCTGCTTTTCCCTTGAGGTATGGGTACGGGGCTGCGCATTAGGTTGGGTACTTTGGTCTGAGCAGCAAACTGGAAAGGCAGCAGCAGTAGCAGTAGCTGCAGTAGCAGCAGCAGCAGCAGCAGCAGCAGCAGCAGGAGGAGGCACGGCAATAACTAAATGTTTTTGGCAGCAATCCCTATATGTTTACATAGCCCCAAAAGATACTCCTAACCCGTCTCTTTTCCTGAAAGTAACGTTTGGCCCTCGTCAACGAATTCCTCTTACATGTGCCCGGTGTGCTCCGCCACTTTTCTCAGTTATATTTGCGTGCGTGTATAATTCATGAATGTGAATGATACAGAATAAGAATGAGAATAAATAAATATAAAAAATCACATTAACGAAAATTGCGTTTCAAATTTCTTAATTCTAGATAAATATGATCCTATTGCCAAATTTCATTTTCTATTTAATTTCACGTAAATCAAATATCGTTCTAGGATTAGGATATATAGTGCCTCATAGACATTCCTGAGTACGAGCCATAAATATTATTATTTTTGTTTATATTGATATTCAAAATTTTGAATAGATTCCAATTAATTCGGATTAAAGTTGGCTTAATCCACTGTATTATCAAAACTCTGGTAATTATATATATATTTTTCCAATTATAATATTTAAACAATCAAAACCTAATTTAAAGTGAAAAATATTAAAAGCATCTCAATTAATGCAGATGGGTGAATGACCGATTCGATGGACGGCAGAAAAAGGACATGCATAATGTGGAAACCACCTTTAACTACTGTTCATGTCATCAATGCATCGCACCTTCAGATTCCATCCGGTGCATGGAAATGCTATAATAATTCTACGGACATATACGACTATGCATATGTGAGGACAAAATTCTGCTTGTACGAACGATTGAGAGAAGGGCTTCACAGATACGTATGTGAAAGAGAGAGGGCTAGCGGGGACGGATTGAAGTCCCCACCCTATAAAGGCATCTCTAGGGTTTCTTAGCTTCAAGAGCCCTAATCGATTACCACCATGGACAAGCCTTGCCAAGAGCAAGCTTGCGATCTACTCTTGGATTCATGCTTCGATCCCTGGACCACTTGGTACTTATATTACTTTTAATATTGAGACGTGACAAATTGCTGATACTGTTCATTTCTTATATACATATTTTTTTAGTCTAATATAACGTGTCAACAGGCCAACCATAAAAATGCGATCGGTAGTGCTTCTAAAAATGTGTCATATAAAATTAATCCCGAGGATGCAGCCCTTTAGCTGCCTTCGCAAGTGGAGGGTTTGGGACTATCTTGAGCCATTGGCAATATGATATCGGTAACACAGGTTATTATTATACTAAAATCTTATCTGACAAGTTGTTAATACTCATCTTTTCATTTTCTCATGCCATATCTAACGGATATGTGGACATACTATACTGACCGACAAGCAGATACATCGAGTTAGACAATGGATGTAGCTCAAGGCAGTTGCGGGTTATTCATTTCATTAATTGATGAATCTGAACCTCATCTTGGACTTCGATACATGGCTGGGCTTCTGGCTTCACATGACGACTAGCTCCTCTCTTACTGTTACCTCTTTCAGTATACAATTATCCGATCTTTAAAGGAGAGAAAAAAAAAGGGGGATGGACGATGGGGATGAAATGGGCGGCAGGCTTATTTGAAATTCGGTGTCATGCTCGACTTGACAATGATGCTTTGGGTTCTGGTCAAGATGATATCGGAGAAAAAGGTGGGAAAGAGCACGGAAGCTGCTGCAAAAGCAAAACTACTGCTCCATGTTAGCTAGCTTCCTGATGAAGTGAACTAAGAGGGCGACTTGATCCTATTGAGTTCCAAAACTCACGAGGACAGATCTTATCGTCCAAAGCCTATCTAGTAAGAAGGCCAATCGACTTCTGAGCAAGGACAAATCTCAGCTGCTAAGTTAAAAATACACTCTGATTTCGCCGAGAAAAAATGGCTGAATGAGTACACATGTACATACATGTGTAGTAGATGCTAGATACTGAGTGTGTGAGTAGATGTAGTCAGGTAACACTGCATTGATTGCTAGGAAAAATTGACAGCGCCAAAGGCAGTGGCAGCAGCACCAGATCCGAGAAAACAGCGGCTACCCACTCTCTGATTCCACAGACAACGTCAAGGATTGATAGATACCGGTCAGACTACGGAATGACTCTTAAAGGCTCTAATGTAGACCCTTCACGAAGCTGTAACACGTGAATGATCTTATTTAAGGACTGGTGCTTAAGAGGAATGGATTTGGGCTAACCCTTTTTAGAGTTTAGGGAAGCTCAATGTCGGGCTAAGGTGACAGAGTAGAGAACCTTGACAAGTCCGTCCTCTGGGCGGTTAAAATGTACGCCTATTATCTAGTGGGGCTACTAGCACTGCGGCCTTGTCGTAAAATCCATCTGCAACAACAATAGCAAGACGGACAATTTGCTGTCACCAGTCTTTACTAGCCCCCTCAGGTATTACAAAAATGAATCAGCTCAGATGATTTCATACATAAATTTCTCTACATCGAGCAAAATTTTTGGATTTAAATCCTCCGGATTGAATGAATCCATAAAGTATTGCTTAAACACACAAGAGGGTACACAATAACACGAACCAAAAGTGCCCATGTTGGTATCCTTCTCTTTTTAATGGTTGACCATGTTACTTATCTTAGTCAATGCACAATCTGCTCAATTTCAATCGCATTAGGAAGAAAACATACAAGAGAAGAAGAAATTGTGTTTTCCTCATGTTAAATTAAAGTACGGTTACCTGCTTTAGAGGGGGAAAAAAAGGGAAAAAAAAAGGAAAAAGCAAGTGTCTTTTTCGATAGGACACACGTATATGAATTAGTTCAATGATCACATGGACCACGTCAATCCTTATATCGTACTTGAATTATTTTTTAAATTGCAAAAAACAAAGAGAAGAGCTTCGTGTGTTTTTAAGGGGGAATCTGTTCCACAAAAAAGTTATGGGTAAAGGCCCATGGGCTCTACTCATGATCCAATAAGGGCCTAGAGTGGAGGCCCATTATATCCGACAGGCCCAATAGAGTAGACCTGGCAGTTTGTGCCCGGCTGGCCTGATTTTGCCGGGCTTAAGCTAGACATGTCTTCTAAGCTCAATAGGCACATGAGCTCAATTGGATTTTCTTGCAAATTTAATGCTAAGGAGACATCTCGTCCGACTGATTTGTAAAATATATTAGATGTTTGCTGACTGACTGGCACTCCATTTCCTGCATCTCTTTGGAACATGTACATACATATTGTGCACATACGTAGCTAATTCATCCTCATTCCTTGCATATACCTTGGGTGAAAGGTGTTGTGATACAAAGAGAAGTGACTAGTATCAGGTACAGCCGATGCATCCGTCCGTATTACATAAGAGAGCAAGCGTTGACGTTGTCGTCGTTGAACATGTTGCTGACTTTGTCGTCGCCACGGTGGGTCACCGGGATGTTGCCGTGCCTGTTGCTGAGGTTGTAGCCGTGGCGGTAGTAGTTGTAGCTTTCCTTGAACTCATTGGTGGTGTCCTTGAAGTAGTTGGTGGCGGAGGTGAAGTAGAGCGGTGGGTTCGGATACGGCCAGAACTCTGCCCTCTTTCCGGCCCTCCTCACCACCTTGAGCACCTTGTTCCGGTCCACGTAACCCACCACTGTCACCTTCTCCATCTCAAGCTGCACCTCCACCGAGTCGATCCCTAACATCGATTACAACGTATAATCACAGTGATGAGGTACACAAACTTAAAATTGAAGGCATCACAGGGAGAGCAGATGGCCAGGCACATATGTTCTCTGTTTTCAAGATTCTTATTGACAATACTCGGTGCGGTGTATTTCCCTAAAGTGCATATAATATAGCGGACCAGTTCTGATCCCTTTCCCATTGATCTGAGGACTGAGTGTCAAATTTGATAGTTACCCTTTGCTTGTTTTTGGGAAATAGAACAGACCCCTTACGAGAAGAAGGAGAATTCCCGATTAAAAGCTATAAAGAAAGAGGGGTACCAATCGCTTTCATTGGATCCGAAAGAGTACTAAAAACAGTATTAATTTACCTCTGAGTTTGTAGATGGCATTTTTGACAATTCTCTCGCAGCCACTGCAGCACATCCTGACTTTGAGCTCCACAGTCTGCAGAAAAGCAAGATCAATCAATTAAGCTCCATTGTTGAGATAGACAGACGAGAATGTTCTGCGTCTTGCCAAAAGTACTATGTGCACGCGGCCTTCACACCCTTTGTCAAGATTCCTTTGTTCCCTTTGTCCTTCCAAAGTATGTTCTGTTTTCGATCTTATGATGTAGCAAACCCTAAAGATTTAAGGAAAAGTCTACTTTTTCCCCTAAAACGTACATAAAAACGATCTCCAGTCACATTGCCTGCTGATTCTTAATCCCCTAATTTTTTTCCATTCTCGGTTAAGTGGCAAAGAAAAACTGTATCCACCAAAATGGATAAATCTTATTCTTAGGATATCGATAGAAGACGAGCAATGTGGTTATTTTCTTTACTTCGTTAAGTTGTTTGCCGATAAGTGTTTCGAAGCTTGATCTTTTAAATCCTTCGATTCATTTTTGACTTGTCATGGTCCAATGCTTCAAAGGCAAACTAGATGTAGAAATTGTATTACGTGATACTTCATGTTAGGGTTATTCCTGGTTGAGTTGAGTTGAGTTGAGTTGAGTTGGTTAAAGGTGCTAAGGGAGGTTGGCGTGGATCACGGGCTAGCATTAGGTAGCCATCATACACGCTCATAAAAATGGTGTAGTCTCACTCAAGATCGGATGACCTCAATAAAAGCCGGTTGAAGTGGAGTTGGCCAACCATCATCCAACACGCCCCGATGTTTCTTTAATTTTCTTTCCCTTTTGATCCCGATGTTTGTCACAGATTATCTGATTGAATTATACATGGGATCCTTTCAGTTATGTATGATGATTTAAATCCCGCTTTCTTCCTCCTCTGACTATCCTCTTCCTCCACAATCTCATATACTACTATACCTATCCTCAAACGCAACTTAATGCCCTCCGGAGATTTTTTTTAGTATTTTCATTGGTCGCAGGCATTTCCCAGACCCGGTTAAAGGTTCTTTCTTCATACTTTCAAAAAGGTATTTTGGGATGTGCCTTCTCCATTTCGGAAGCAAGAAATTCCGACAGTAGACAATAACGATCAAAGACAAGAAAATAATGCACGTGACATTGGCGCCCGGAGAGATTGAAGGCGATAGATTTGTCCCGGGAAAAAAAAAAGAATCAATACTATTAAGGAAAAGCCATAATGAAATGTCTCTTGACAAGGAAGAATGGAACGCACAGAGACACAAAGAAAAGAAGAAGTCCATGCCGATATGATATTTCAAGAAGAAAAGAGGAGACAGAGAAACGAAAAGAAGGGAGGAGGGGACCAAACGAAACCTGCAAAGAAAGAGGTCGACCCTTCTTCTGCATGTTGTAGTTTCGGGGAAGTCCCTTGTGTTTGCTCCGGTTACGACAGTGAAAGCTGAAGCAATAAGCGATGGTCGATATCAGGAAACGAAACGTTTTTGGTAGAGCCAGGGCCATGGGCAATTGCAGCCAAGGGTTCCTTAAATAGTGACCGAAAGATCCAGAGACTAATCGTGGATTAGGAAGACGAAGGAAGAAAGCTAAAAGGAATACCCTAGAAGATATTCCCTTCTCTGAAATGGGCATCGCTTCCCTCGTCAGTTCTAAATGCTCCCCTTTTCCCCGGGAATATATATATATATATATATATATATTCTAAGTTGCTCACCTCGCAAGCTATTCCATTCCATGGGGGATAACCGGTTTCTTCTAATTAAATCTACCCGATACCACGTTCACATGTTGGGCATCGATCGGCCCTTCCCCTCAAGATCGGAATCAATTAAACGTACACTCTGGGAAAGGGAATAGAATCTCATGCTACTGAAACAGGTTTTTCCATACAATAGTTATATTGCATGTCGTAGGAGGATAATATTTTAGGCCTGGCTTATTGTTAAGTCGGATTTGTAGCGAGCCCGTTTGGATTAAGCAATTTGTATTTGCTTTGAAGGATAATCCAAGGCTGCACCTACTCTATAAGCATGGATCGACCCTGATTAGAACATGATCACAGTTCAGTACTGTACTATCGTAACCGGATCGAGCTCAATTTCGCCCCTATAAGATGGAGGTATGTCTTGCTTAAATTGGCATTTGAAATTGGGCCCTTTTAAAACCCTTAAAAATTTATTGGTTCTCAATGCGGGGTCGAGCTTACTCGGCAACTGAAGAGGGAGAGTATCAGGTTCAAGATTACTCTAGGGACAGTATGGTCTCGAGGCACTGGAAAGCTGAAATCATATTCCAAGGGGAACATATATATATATATATATATATATTCTCAAGATCTTCCTTTTATATTAATTAATTTCTTAAAATAAAAGCAGGAAAAAAAGCAAGAAATTATACAGAGAAGTTAATAAAAGTGATATTCCCACGTTGCCACAATCTTGTTAGGCGCCCTTCTTCTAAGTCAGGGTCTGCCTCTCGTGCTGATCGAAGCAACCCTGCTTGTAGAAATTCAAGAAACCCCTTGTGCGATTCTATCCTTCTGTTAGAAAAACGGGCACGAAGAAGGGGAATTTAATGATATTTTAATCGAAATGATGTGGATAAAGAGGATGGCGGAATAATCAGCAGATAACCACTGAAGCATGCAACGAACGGACGAATTATTCGTCCAATTCATCGAATCAAGAATGACATGCCTGTGCTACGATTTTTTTTTTACGAACAGCCTCTTGCACCCAATAAACAAAAAAAGAAAAGATGAGAAACTGATTTATTTCCTTTTGAAGGAAGAACTTGGTCCGATCTCCTCCTCTCGCTTTTGTTCCATTCTTTCGGTTGGTCACCATGAGATAGCTCTTCAGTACATGCAAAATCTTGGTTCTTTGATTGCACTTCATGCCCCCAGCATCGTCGGTCGGGATCTCTCTCTTCTTGCTGATCGTATGGAAGAAGAAGAAGAAGAAGAAGGAAAAAAAAAAAACACTCACAGTCCCCCCCAGTGGATCAATTAACATATCATATCTGAATTTATTGGAAATTATGGGACCTTCAGATGTAACGCGAAAGAACACACACTAAAAATATGTGGTACGAACATATTCGATTAGAAGTTTAGGTCCTTATTCTCGCATTGTGTTTTGAAGATTATCCAATAATGGACCCTACAAAACAAAAACAAAAAGGAAAGATGCATTTAGTGGGGGCCGATGCGTGTGCGGGTTTGGTTCCCTTGAGAGAATGTCTACCATCAGATTATTCTCACTGTCACTCACTCACTCACTCACATATGTGCGATGCTCTCCCATCTGCTTAGCCTTTTCCTGACAGTGCTGATCGTGTTTCCATTACCATCTCCCCCTTTGCCTGCAATTTTCTACACTAACAAGAATAAGAAAGAAAGCATAGGGAATTTGATCCGCCCGCTCTGGACCGACCCGGCCCTGCTTACCCGGATGCCAGTAGGTGGTGGAAGTTACACGAGAAATATGTATGCCTTGTACGTACAACTTCCCCCAATCAGTCACTTCAATTACAGGTCAACTTCTTCAATTAGGCAGGCAAACCATCGTCCTATTATACAATGAGCGAAGAATGTGACTGAGATCGATCGGGTGTATGGATCAAGTGTGCTCCCATTAGAGATCGACTGTGGGGATTCCTGTCCGCGAATTAAATCGAGCAAACGAAAAAGGACACTATCTTACACAGGGATAGGTCCGGCGATAAAAATGCACAAAATGGGCAACAGATGTATCGGCTGTTCCGTGCATGGGCCGATCTTGACCAGTGGGCTGCCCGAGTTGCCGCCGACCCAAACATAAAAGTGGAAAAGCCCAAATGCATGCGGGTCTCGTTGACCAACATTTTTGGGGCCCCACATGAGGCTGCTCAAAAGAAAATTCATTTTTCCTGTAAAGCAAATTCAGATTTCAATTTTCAACGACTTGGAGCTCAGCTCGTCCACGAGGAAAACCAAAGCACTGCACATGTAAGGGACTGCGTCACAAGTTCCAATTAGACGTTTACCGTTGCCGTCCATCTCATATCACCCGGCATTCAGAAGCTGAATGAACTCTAATTCTATTGGACATATAAGTTTTAAGATTCCATTTTTGTGTTTTACTGACAAAACGATGAGTCAAACCGTCAAAAAAGAATAAACATTATGCAGGCCGCCTGACTTTTTCCGTTTCCCAAATTCGTACGATTCTAATGTAAAATTGAGGAATGGCATGTCAAAATTAGAATGGTCAAAATCGTGCCCGGCATGAAAAAAAATTATACATAGGTCGGGATTTTTGAAGCACCCGTGATATTGGGTCATGATGACCCGAATAGCATGAAACTAACATTTATAGTAAAACAATTATGATAAAATTGAAAATGTACTAATTATATACCAATAATTATATTTTAATTGTTATTTTAATATTTCTTTAAATTAATATAATATTTATATTAAGTAAAAATTTACTTTGAAACATAAAATTATATTAATTTTTTTATAAAAAAAATAATTATTTAATTTAATTTTAAGTCAGATTGGATTATTCAAATTACAAATATTCATCCCCGGTTAGCTGAGATGATAGCTGTGCTAGCTCGAATTCACATGTGTGGTCAAAATTGACATGAGGAGCAGATATTTTTATCAAGGGTACACGGCCTGCGGTGTGGCTTGCCAAATTCTAATGCCTTTTTAAACTCTTAATTCGTTAGCTGAAGGAGGAGGCAACGGAGTCGCTAATACACGAGACGATGGCCTCGTCATTGTCTCCGAGCGTTTGCTGCAAACTTCTCATCATCTCCGTCACTGCGATCCTCTGCTTCCAGCTCCTCATCCCACTGGTCTCCGCCCGTTGTTCGCCTGCCTGTTTCCATTACGACAGTAAGCAAGACTTTTCCATCGAATTTTGTGCTCAGTGTTAGGGATGAACTTCAGTTGAGCTCATTGATCGTCTCGTTGTTACACCAGAGATCATAATATTTCTTCGATCATCAAATTAAATAGATCCTGCATCTCATCCCGGTTGGGCTAGCTCAAGATTTAGAAGTTGAAAAATCGAATGCTCTTTCAGTAATTTGTGATTCACACGATTGAAAATTTGTATATCTCCTTTAGGCTTAAAGCGGGAAATTAGAACGTCAAGTGTGGCTTTCGAACTTAGAAAGATAATATTCTGGTAAGATGTGATGCGCAGTGATCAATATGCTCGCCGGCCTTGCCTATATATACATATATATATATATATAATCAAGAAGTCTCGCGGGTCGGTGCCATGATGCATGTCGGTACCGTCTAAACGCAGAGCAGAGTATCAGAAGATTAACAATTCAATCCGTTTTTTGTTTTCTCGCAGTTAAATCCTCGGTCGATCCAGATCATCCACGTCGCGACGGGGCTGGCCACTGGTATGTGCTGTGCAATCGAGAAGTAGGATAATATTAGATGCCCTATCGTTCATTGAATCGTGATATTGTCCTATTTTCTGGCTCTAAACGACTCGGATGTTTTAATGATACAATCATGAAGGCTTTATCATTACAAATGGTAGCTTAAACACACACACACGCATATATATATATATATATATATATCTATAGGGCTGAGCATACGATAGGAGCACGTCGACATTCAACAAACATTCTCTGTAACGTGTAATGACGTCCGAGGTTGAGGTATCTTGAATCGGTTGCCAGATAACGAGAGACCTTAAGAGCTCCGATACGTTTCACCCTCGTCTGGCTGACTCCGATATCTTGCCTCGTTCCTCAATACATTATCTTCTCTTTCCACCATGGCTCGCATTTTATGGAGAAGGGGCTTAGAATAAATGTTCTCTTGCTGCAGATCGACTGGCGTGGAGGAGCCCTCCATGAATGAATGAATCATCCTCAAGTGTCTCCTTGAGCCAACGGAGGAAGTATCTCATACCACAATATCATGATATTTACAATTACCTCTTTTTGTATCTAATAATAATTACAATTTTAGAGCTCACCAATATCACTTTAGACTTGTTTCGGTATTTTTTTAATAATTTTAAAAAATTAATATTCATCAATTTTTTTATTGAACCGTTCTACCACATCAGAATAGCACGAAATGTAATGGGTGCATGTGATACATTTTTCGTCGAGTGTGTGTAAGATTCAAACATTTCCATACTGTCAATCCTCTCTACTGTTATTTGTTCGTAGATTACATTTCTACTGTCTCATAGGCTCGTGGTGGCAAAAGGGATGTTTACCGGTTTGATTATGTTAGGAGATATTCTCAAAATACACTCTAGTGTAGTTAAAATTGTTAAGAGTTTACTAATTAACCGTTAAAATCAGTATCCTGTAAGGTTGTAGCAGAGAAACGAGGGGTTGGATGCCACGTCTTCGTTTACCCGTCAAATTGCTGAAACTCGGTGCATTCTTGAATCGGATCGATCACGTCTTATGCATTTTCGTGCACTCGAGTTACTCAGCTGGCATGCCAAAGGAGGATCTAAGATACCCATGACAAAATCATTATCAGATTTTTGAAAGAGGTGGGAATGAATAATGGGACCGATGTAACAACTGTGACTTAATCGGGATAGTTTTCGAATATCCTACTAACCGAATACCCACTTATCTTAACCTAATTTGCTATTTACGGGATTATAAGGGCTAAGTTAATTAGAAATCCTCAAAAGAGGCGAGATAACGGGTCTCTTGATATATTACTCTTGAATATTCTCTAATAGAGCCATTTCAAATTGATACCATGTTTTTCTATTTAGATGATAAAATCTGAGATGTGATTTGACAACAATCCGACCAGTGTCCCACAGCTGCCCCCTTTGAGTATCACCAATCCTATCCGGTGGATAACCATACCCCCACACTATAGTTTTTAAAATCGAATCGGACAAGGAATTAATGTAAATATGAGTTCATAAGTTGGATTAAGAGTTCAATAAGTGGAATCATATATTTAATAAGTAATATTAATAATATAATATTATTAATAAAAATATATAATATTATATTTTGAATGTGATTTATAATAAAAATTATTAATATAATTATTATATTATATAAAAATTTAATATAAAATATAAATATAAAACTATTAAAATAAAATAAATGCATTATAATATATATATATATATTTTAAAAATTTTAACTTTGTTTAGTTTTTTTACTGATTTAATTGGATTCATTGGTTCGATAAAGAACTGTCCAGTATAATCGGAGTTAATCTCATTTAAAGTGTAATATTATTTTTTTTTAACTAGATTAGGTGAGTGACCAATTCTCAGTTGAACTGATCAAATCAGTTGAATTGATCCAGTTTTTAAAATTATGTTCCCTACAAATAGCATGCGCATGATCTTTTACCAGATTGTTCCATCCTAGATATTCTCAAAATCAATTTCCAGGGAAAAAAAGGGTCAATTTTTCAAACACAAAAGTCAATTGTAATATTGATGCATCATCTATACATAGATATATATATACATATATATATTTGAATACAATTTTGTCTTTTACACACATTTTTCTTGCCAATCCTGTCAAAGACACTGAGATTAATGCAAAGGGCGAGACTTCCCCTGGACATACAGTCCTCGACTCACACTTGCGTGTGTGTATATAGCCCACTTATTTGAATTTATAGACTTGATATTTAGTAAGATGGAGAAAAATAAATTTCTCATTATAAAAGAAAAATAAATGGCATAAATGCTATACTATTAAATAGTGTAATTCAAATTATTATTATATCATAATAGGTAAAATTATATTTAAAATATTATATATTAATTTTTTTAGTTGGATTCTATATATTTTAAAATAATTCTTTCACTTACATATATTTTATTATAGGACTTGACTTATAATTTTAATGGTTCACTCACGTGTAATTTAATAGTGTCATGTGACAATCATATGCTCATCTAATAATTTTGTGTATTGACATGATATGACATATTAGTAATTTTCTCCTCCACATCATAATGTTGTGCCTCTCATATTTGCCATGTCAACATGACAAAGTCAGCAACTTATTATCACATCAGCTGTTATAATAAGCTGCTAAAATTAAAACAATAATTTAAATATATTAATAAATTAAATATATAAAATATTGGTAAAATTATTTTAAAATACATATAACATATAACTTAAATCTTAAACGTTAAAAATAATACACATATAAAATTTTTACCACATTTATCCAGCCCAACAATAATTTCTTTCGGGCTTAAATGGCGTGGTCCCATTGTCACATTTTTTTCCTTTGCCACTTTTTTCATCCGTTGAAAATTCCAACCCCGCATTAAATTGAAACGAAAATTTTCAAGAGGCCGAGTCCCAATCAGGATGTGCTATTCAAAAATGATCCTGGAAATCACAACAAAGCCCACGTCGGTATACTCTCCCTAGCCCTTCCATTATGATGTAGTTCTTGAATAATATCCAGAAAGCGTATATGTTATCTCTACCATTATACTTTTGTTCCTGCAGTAGTTTTCCCTGCCATACGTCCTTATACATATAAACAACCTACAAGAAGGGCCTGAGCTATCGTCCTTTCCCCGCTCAAACCTCAAAGAATCCAGAAGATAAACAGGAAGAATAGAAGATGGTGAACCAAAAATCTCCTGCTACTTCTCCTCCTACAACTTCAATTTCCTCCTGGATCATCATCTTTTGGGGCTCATTTATGATCATGCACTTCTTCTTACTCAGCTTCGTGGCGCTAGTCTATGATCCTCAGTGTGCAGGTACGGTATTTCTAGCATTTTACTCTCTGTTTTTTCTTGGTGGGGTACGTCCACCAGTTTCGATACTCGTAAGCTGCTCCAGATGATCCGTATGGTCCTGGTTGGCTGTTTCTGCAAGTTTTTACTGGGTGTCTACGTAGTGATGCCGACGTCTAACCTCAAATGCTTAAAGTCGGTCAGGGTTTTGTATTGAGTCTATGACAGGCGATTGAGAGTGATACAAAGAGTAGCTAGCTAGAGAGGTCAGACACTTGAATCTCCAAAGATTTTGCTGTTTATATTAACTTTATCTGCACCAAAAGACTGAATTAGTTAACAGGACAGCAAATAATGCAATAGTCAGTACAAGCCAAGGTCCTACTTTCAGCCGAGTCGATCACTTGTCCAGCTGCGAGTGAGCTGGCCGATATGTCCAACTGCTCGTGAGTCAGGTCGCGTGTGAGGATAGCCGCTTGTTGATTATTTTGGGTGATGTCCCCCTCAGCTCTTATGCCCAATCAAATCGAAAGCTCATAATTCTAGCATCTTGTTTAAGCTTAAGAACCGAAATATGAAAAGCAAAGGGGAGAAAACAGTTGTGGGTTTTATATATGCTTGGGTATAGCGAGTCGTGCCGATGAAAATTTGAATGTAGCATAGCTAGGTTTCAGGTGGAGAACGATATTCTACTACTTCAATCACCTTCCTCGAGACTTAACCACTTAACAAAATCTAATGGTGTTGGTAACTGTTTAATACTGTGAAGAAGCTGGGAAAAGTTGGCTTTGAGTGCATACTCGGCCAGAACATATATTTATAGTACATTACAGAATTTGAAAATAAGAATTTCATATAAATCTCCTGATGATAGCACAATATTTACGATATTTTAAATGATTGATACAAATTATAGAAGATTTCCTAATAAATACTAATGTGTTGTCTTGCAGGAGAGGTATGCGGGAGTCCGCCGGCTCCAGATGGTGGACATCGTGTGCCATGAGCCCTCCGAGAAAGCAGCAGCACGGGAAGTCGAAGAGCCAATGTTACGTTACCGTAATACACAAGAATCAATCGGAGCATTTTTATCAAGAAAGATGCGCAGTAAAATAGACGGTCATAATTGATAAACATCTTATAACAGTGATCTCTCATGTTTGATCCTACAGACAACTTATTCAAGCATCTGCAGTGTATGAATAATTTCTTTTAAGACCGTAATGAACTTTCTCTTCATATATGTAATTGATATATATATATATATATATATATGTATCGTAAAAATTGATATGGGCGTTCGATATGCTACTATAGCTAAAGGTTTCTCGGTCGACGTGTGGTTTTTGTAACAAGATAGGTTTTCTTTTCCCATTAGAAACAAGATAAACTTGGCATAGTTCATGAATTTTTTATTCATAAAAATCAAACAATGAACCTTACTGGTACTGAAGGAAAAAGATGTTATGGAACAACCTTAAATGACATCATGATTGTATCAAGGTTGTTCGTTGTTAATTATCGTGGGATATTTGAGAACAGTTACCCAAAAGGCTCTTATAAGGAAACCAAAAACGATAACTTTAGCCACATCCCGCTAAGGTCTTATTGCAATGGCTCTTTAAATAAAGGCCACAGCTTGCAAATGGCAAGACGAATAAGCTTAAGAGACTTGATCTAGAATTTAATTCAGGAGGAAAGGGGATTAGGGGTGAATGGAAAAAGATCGAATTGAAGAGTCGAATACATTAGAGAAATTATCAATATATATATACATATATATATATATAATATTCGGGAAAAAAAAAGGGGGTCATAATTTTAGACTCTTGACTGCCTTCCTCAGCTCATCCCTGCTCATGAAGTCGAAGTCCAATTTAAGGACTCAAACCAGTAACGGTCAACAGAGGAAGTCCTCGCGTGCTGCATGAATCCTCGTGCTTTCACACCCAAAAGACATCGACACGATTGATGAGAACGTCCAACCGACCTTTCCCTAAAATATTGGTCTCAGGTTTAATAGCCGTAGATGAAAAAAAACTTATAATGGAGAAATTTTTATTTCTCAGTAGGTTTACATGATTCAAATTTAAACTTTACATAATAGGCACCATCACTTACATTTTTTAGAATTGGCTCTACATTGGCCCATCCAGATTTCTGTTTCTGTCTTTTAGAACGTGTTTCATACTTCATGAGGCTGAGACAGTGTTTTCTTATAAATAGCGCACTATAAATTCCTACGTGGTACAGGACTTGAAACAATGCCATAGGTAAGAAAGGCTTTTCCAAATGTGCAAGTAATGAGATAGATGTGTCTGTCAAACCCCCCATCTGCGGCAATTGTTGAACGTAACCTTGAGTTCTTCATATTCCCTTTCAAGATTGTTGAACCCACTAGTAGCTCAATTTTCTGTACACGCAAAGTCAAAATAAGTTAACAAATTCAAACTACGGTTAAAAAAAAAAGGGAGGGTGCATCCATGCAAGTTCCAAGTCGACATGTATTAACGTGGTATCATCTGTAGGACTTTTCAAGATGAGAATCGGTCGTTGGCCATCAAGGGAGCTTTTGATATATATACATAAGGTCGTCCGATGCTGTAATTAATCTCTGACTCATTCCCTCCATTAGACGAAGAAATTGCCCGAAACAAATGGCGGCCTCATCATCGTTTGTCTTAATTTGCTGCAGATACCTCAGCATCTTCATCATCATCACAGCCTTCTACTTCCAGTTTCTCATCCAAGTAGTCTCCGCCAGATGCCTGGGTCTATCTGATCACTCGAACCGTGGTAAGCAAACTTCCGGTAGCTTACCTTACATTGAGCCTTCGATTAATTTTTTACGGTCACTTCCTGCTGCCCAACTGTATGTGTTAATGAGGAGGCGAACATAGTGACGCATCATCAAGTGACAGATCCTTAGGAGTATAATATCTAACCGGGAAAACAAATCCTAGCTGGTCCATTATAATATTACTGAAGAGCAGTTAAAAGAGGGAACCGAATCTTTGCCAAATGTGATTTTCCTTCTCCGTGCTGAGAAGTCTTTTATTTCTTCACTGTTGGGGCATATTTTATTTTCCAAAGTGATCTGCTAAAATATGGGACCTCTCTAAGGTTGTTTTAGTGTTTTATAGGTAAATAACTGGCGACATACATTTTTTTTTGTTAGAAAAGAGTCTTGATGAGCTACAAGCTACAATGTAAAATTTAACTGTTAGTTACTACAAAAATCATAATTATCTATTTACGTCACAACTTTTTTGAGCCATATTTCGCCAAACAGCATTTTTGACATGGCATATATGTAGCTTTACATCACCAGTAGATGACACAGAACTAATGATGTATAATGGCAAAATCAAATATACATGAAACATGACTATGCCATATGCTTTATATTCTTGATGGCATAAAATTCTATACATTTAATTTTGTAATAAATTCATAGTTTTACATCATTAGTAGTCCGAGTACTCCCTCGGGAGAGTTAGCGGACATTATGTACTGAGACATCATGGGAGTGTATTTTCCCGGACTTTTGAGGCGAGCCTCCTGTTGACAATTGTACTCATGTTAGGATGACAAAATATACATATTTGCCATAAAAAGAGTGGGGGTGGTGGGGGTGGATATCATATCATTAGGTGGTCGACAGCTAGGAATGGTTCGTTGGATCATCAGTTACTGCAATTCGACGTCCTTCTGCACAATGATGCAGATAGATGTTGACATTTTGAAGATTAATTTCTTCGTCGAATATCCTCTTCTCGCTCGATAAGTTCCTGAAAATAGCACACTCGTGACCTTACATGTTTTGATTTCTTAATTATGATCCATAGCCGAAGTATAAGTCGCCAAATGATTTTGTTGAAGATCTTTCAGAGGTCGTCGGAAGCACTGTCGGTCGTGCTGGAGCGTACGAGGCGCCCCCGGCCCCCTCATTGGGCTCTCGGTAAAAGAATCAAAATGAATTCTTTCAGGCCGTGCTCTCTGTCCCAACAGAGGCAGAAAACTTCAGCTTGGGAAGAATCGACTGAGCTCTGAGAAAACCCAATCTTTATTTGGCTTGCAGGCATTAATATGCATTCGTGATTAAATGTGCCAGAAGCCGATAGATGATGAATATCAGATATACCAATTTCACAGTTTTTGCTTCTGTTGGACAAGGAGCTGATCGAACAAATAAAAAGATGGCTTGTAGTTTTGGACATTTGTTTTCTTATTTTGTATAAGATAAGGTGCAGCAAGAACGGTGTATTGTTGTATTGAATCGTACACGTGTATCTTATCCAAAAACAAATTGTCCTATTATTTTCATAAAAAATTTTACAGGCTAAACGACGAATGTACGTAACTGTTATAAATTCATCGAGTTATTGACCGGACAAAAACCACCGTCGATGGTGGGGTATATACGGTCACCGACTAAAGGGGTGGAGTCATCTACCCGAGACACGAGGGAAGGGCTGCCGGATCGCGGCGAAGTCCATTAGTTGCGAGGTCCCTGATGGGGTTCGCATTGCAGTATTAAAATGCTTGGATATATGTGTCTGTCTCTGTGTGTGTATGTGTCTTAGGTTATGGCCATGCCGGCGTATACAGAAATAATCTGCAAACCAAGATCGGATAGTAAAGCAGGGATAAGCGTTTCACTCATTTTCATCGGGAGAGAGAGAGAGAGATGCACTTAGAGCTTATAAATTGAGCCAACACAAGATTCATGACAGCCTTGTACGATGTTTAAAAAATGAAATTGGATCATCACGACGACATCTTAATTAGGAAGATATTACCACCTTAATTTTCACCATCTCGACGTGGAGGTTCCCAACAACGCCTGCAGATTAATGGAACTGCGTTTGCAGGCGGACAATCAAAATAAACCAAGTAGCGGATAATGAATTAAAGAAAGGCAATCAACTGTATAGAACGGGGAATGCGACAGACGAGGCATCCAGAGAGTCGGGTCCGTTCGGGACACTATATACCCATCTCGCCTGTGTAAGCTCTTACTTGCAGTGACCCTCTGAAAGAAATCCACAGCTTATAAATATTATATCCAACATGCTTCACAGGTATTCCCCGGTTACACGAGGACTGATAAATTTATAAGGGGTAAAAAGGAAAATATATTAAAGGGTAAGAAAAATTCTACTGATAATCAAATTCAATGGCTTTTATCACTCAATTTAGGGTAATTTCATTACATCAAACCTTCTTATTACATAAACATTTAAATGAGTGACGGAGGCAAATAATTTTCACTCATCGATTTGCAGTTTCTTTTCAGGGGGACAATTATTCTGTGTAATTGTCTCTCAAATTCTGCATATGCTCATTAAAAAAAAAATTGGTAAAAGCTTAAGGGAAACGAAATATTATCCTATTAAAGAAGTAGAAACATGTGTATATGCGAACCACGCTTGGAATTCAGAACCGAAGCATACTTGACCACAGCATTTTCACGTTGTACCAAAGGTATCACGTTGCGAAAATAACTTTTATAATAACAAGAATATAAAGAAAAATTAGGAGAGAAATAGTTATATGTAAATAATTATGTTTTAATAGTTGATTCAATATTCTCTTCAAATAAATATAAAATTTAGATTAATAATTCAATTATATCAAATGAAATTTAACTTTTAAATATACGAATAATTTAAATTTATAATATGAAAATAATTATTTATTTGATTCATGATAAAATTTTTAGACTATTCGAGATGATGGGCTGTTCTGATTCGAATTGACAGGTTTACTTAAGAGAGACAATCGTAGTTGTTTATTATAGGAGCCGGAGCGGGATCCAGCGGATGAATGAGAAGGAGAATTTTTCTATTTACAAAGTTGAACACGAACGATTTCATCTTAATTTTGAAAAATCAATATATAATGTTTTTTTAATAAAACAAAAAAGGCAAGAATTTTCGGAGGAGTGATGGCCCTTCCCCGCTGGTTCCCAATCCCAAGTGCCCAGCTGCCGAACCGCATCGTTGAGGATTGACGTTCGTGACGAGGCATGACTCTGTGAAATAATTGACAACAAATTTCTACGTGGAATTCTCTGCTCGCGATATCAGTCGGCAACACTAATTGGAAGACAATCAATTCGTTCAAAGACTGGTTGACCTCTTGACTTTTGACGGCAAAGCGGCTGAGTCAACTGAGAAAATGCGTGCATTGCTGGCTGCACCAATTCAAATACATCCCACTCCCGACTTTCCGTTCAGAAATGATGAAGAACTTGTACAATTTCATCTCCAACTAAGTTTAGCAACTAATACAGCTTTGTGGTACGTGCCTCTTTATATTAAATACTATTTCAAATTTAAATTCGTTAATGAAAAAAAGGAGTATCATAATCGAACAAGAGAGCTAGCTAGCTATAACCAGGTAGGAGTTGATTATTGTTTTAAAAAACAAGATGAATGATTATTGTAAAAAAAAAAGATGAAAAACAAACCAATATGGGTAGTACCATTTCCACATGTCCTCTTATCTATAATAAGATATTTCATATATATTTTATATATTAATAGTGTTAAGTAACATAATAATTAATTAATATACTGAATAATATATTATGGAGCATGAAACTGTTTATTTTTCTCTAAATATCGGTCCTTAAGAGCTTTGAATATGAAATTATAGATCATTATTTAATGTTTGAAGTAATATGTGTGAACCCAAGAAATTGATTATCAGCGTGGAATTCACTCCTTTCGATTTCGTCGAGCACAAATGAGAAGCACCCTGTATTTGCAAGAGGATTGAAGTTTCGTACGGCCTGACAGCGTACGAATAACCATGCCGCCAAGCCATGTGGAGGCCAGTGTAAACGGCCCACAATTCCGCTAAGATTGAATTAGTAATCTCAACATTATGAATAAATCCACCAAGCCAATGGCCCCATGATCGTCCCTTAACGACCCTCCTGCCCCTGCTAGGACGGGATCCCCAAATTCAGGTCGGATAGCGTCTTGATCCTCCATGACCAAAAACAAACCTCCATCATGCTACCCCAAAAAAAAAAAAAAACAATTATTCGATTCATGAAACATTATTCGACTCACCTCCATTGCAGCAGTTTCTCCATCATGTGGAAACCCGATGATCCATCTTCAAAAATATTAAGGAATATATATTCAACCACCCGATGAATTCACCTATTAAATATCATCCAACTTACCACGAGTGCTTGACTGAACAAGTCTTATACCGGCTGTCAATGCCTTGGGATGCCGGCGATTCATATTCACTGTGTCGGCAGTTTTTGGTTAAGTTTCATCCACCAGCTAGCATACTGTGACATACTGCTTTATCAATTCAATACTCGTTTAGGCCGGTTCTTTGCTTATTGGGAATGACAATCATCGATCTATCCGACTTTGGTCAGGCGGTTACGCTTGATCCATATCATCAATAGGTTAGGAGGCTTTCAGATGCATCCGTCGAGATTGACATTCTTGAATGTAGCCTTGGATTCTTCATGTCATATTCCCTTCGGGGTTGTTGGCCGACTAATAGTTTATTTTTTTGTCCTATGCATGCAAATTCAGCATCAGCCAAGCGTAACCTCCACGCAAGTTCGTGGCCGACATGATTGACAACCACACTGCATCATCTCCACGCGCGACCTAGTCATCAGGGGAGCTTTGGGTATTTAAGGCTGTTATTAACGCTGTAACCTCCGACTCTTTCCCTCCAAACACAAAGAAATTGATTGAACCAAATGGCGTCATCGTTGTTCGTCTTACTTTGTTACAGGTACATCAGCATCTTCATTGTCGTCGCAGCCTTCTGTTTCCAGTTCCTCATCCAAGTGGGCTATGCCCGGCCTCTGGGTCCCTCTCATCGCCCTAGCAACGGTAAGCAAACTTTCTGTCAATGCTTGTAGGGAATTCGGGAATTCGGATTTAGGTTCTAGTTGGGTGCACACTTAGCCCCGGCCGATCTAGATTTAGTTAGTTAGGAACCAGCTAGAAATCTGGATGCAACATGAATAACATACGAAAAATTGTCACTTGCTCATTTATATCAAAGATCCATAGATATGCATGCCTTTTTTTATTCTTCAAACGAATGACTTATGCACTGAGTTTGCTCATCTCTGGTCACTCTTGATTCTGCAATCTTTCGGCTGCGGAGATGCAGCACATGACCTCACCAAAACCAGCTCTAAATGTTTTGTGCAGCTTATATAGGCGTCACTCCAGATTATCCAGGTCATGACCACTCGTGTGTTGTTGGGTGCTGGTACCGACCTAAATCTATGGCTGAAATTTCTTCTGGTTTGGTAGAACCGTTTATGCTTGTTAGTTAAATTTAAGCAAAACTGGAATGACACTACCAGAACAGATGGTGTATTTGTTGCAGATGGAAATCCTCCCCAGAGCGCCTATGCAATGTCAAGAGGCAATTCATGATGAAGGAAGCATCCCATCCGGCCGATTATTAAAAAAAGCTAATGGTGCAGTCAATGTCTGATAAATAAGGAGAGCTTATTGGTTCGTACTTTTGGAAAATAACTTGTCATTTATAGTCATTAAGCTCTCAGAGGCACAGTTGGAACCCTTTTTAGGTGTGGTAGCACTATGGAGTCTTGTGCCAAGGCACTATGATATATTTGCAGTATGATTATACAAAGTCTTTTTTTATAATAAATATATTATATTGATAAATTAATCAAGAGAATACACATTGATATTACAAAAATCAAAATATCATCAAACTTCAACGCCTAACATATGACCCAAATGAGATCGTCCGACTCTATTGAGGATTTTATATGCGACCTTGGCAAACTCACCACCAAACATATGATAATATTGGTATTTGAATCTAGTGTTGTTAAAAGTGCGGTTCGGCCTGGTTCAAAACGGGCGTAGAACTGTTAAATTCGGTTATGGTTTGGCCCGTTTGCTTAATAGGTCGGTCTGGTTATTGGTCATAGTTCATGCGAATATGAACCAGCCCAGAACTGTTTATAAACGGGCCAGTTAACGGTTCATGTTGGTTTGGCCAGTGAACCATCCATATTTTTAAAATAAAAAAAGGTTAACATTGTTTTGATTGGTAAACAGTGCTTATAAATAGTGTTTTTAATTAGTGAACCGTGCATATGAACACTGTTTCGATTGAATATATAAACAGTAGTTTGATGAGATATGATGAACAATGTTTTGATTGAATGCATCGCTCATTTGTGACCGTTGATTTTTCAGCAAAGTGTAGGGGATTGCGACACTTGGCAGGCGGAGGGCTATAGTTCACTATCCAAGCCAATTTCTTAATAATTTAGGGTCGGTTTAGTAGGTTAACGGTCCTAGTCGATTCCAGGTTTAAATGGTCCCGTTCCAGGCCAGCTCGCCCCATTTAACAAATCTATTTGAAGTTTTACCCGAAAAGATCCGATAATTCCGTTCTCTCCACACTATATAGATAAAAGTGGTGAAAAAAAGCTTATAAACTATTGTAAGAGTGCTCCTTCCTTGCATATTGCATTAAGCCTAGGTAAGCTCAAAATGCCAATTCTCAATGAGTCGATTTATCTAGATTCGTACAAGTAAAGAATCTCATATATCACCTGTAATGGAGCATGAGAAGAATAAGTGATCTTGAAATTCAATACTTGATTCACAAAAATCACAAAGGAAGAGGAGAGTGATATCCATGTTTCTATCTGAGCCCTAGTAAAGAGCCTATCCAGTATAGCAAATAAGCTAATGAAAGAAAATCTCGGAACATGTCTAGAGAATTAGATCAGTCTATATCATGAGACTCATGGGTGCTTAGCTCTAATGGCCTCCCAAGTAGTGTTAATGCTGAATTTTGATGTTTGCTCCTAATAAAAGGTATTACGGTCACCAATTGTAACAAAACTTTTTACTTGCTGCATAAAGGATACTATTGTAGGGTTTTTACTGCGTAGCCAACACTATCTAAAATTTTTAAATGTTATTGAAACTGTAGTTTTCTCTGAAACAACAGAGAATGATAGTGGACCATTAGGCAAGACAATATGAAGAGACCCATTTGCAGACCATTTATCGTACTAAAAGAATATAGATTGTTCCGACCCAACCCAACATGATATGAATGGAAAAGTAATATCACGATATTTCAACACATTTTTCCAATTCTGAGAGCAAGATGATGGTACTATAATAGATCAAATAGATTGATTTTACAAAGTCATAACAGCAAATTAGTAATGTAGCTTGTGTTGTGCGGGGACTTGCTTTTTTTCCTATTGTGAAAGTCATACAATGCATGCGGTGAAGGGTTCCCAAGGAAACTGAAGCGCAAGTAGGCAGATTAGACTCGTCAACATGATATGTCTACTCGAGTCAATCATAGCCGGGCTGAATAGAACTTTTGTTGAGTTTGGATTCGATTATCAACTGAACAGCGAAAAGTCTCCGATAGAAACCTCGAATATATATGCCCTGAAGCTTCCAGTTACTTGTTGGTTACCGAAGATTGAGCTATCAAATTGTAGGCGGATGCAGCTATCGTGTAGGCCATCTCCTTGATCATTTTTATCTGTAGTACAGATTGTGATAAGGTGCAGCAATGACTAATTCGTATTTTAGTCCGTAGAATTTCTTTTTGGTATTAATATGAATTAAATATAAGATCCCAATTACAAAGAGCAAGATTTTACAAATGTCACAATTAAATTAAACTGACTTATTATTTAGAAATCAAATAAATTTCATCCATTTAAACCCGGTTAGGGTCCACGTCCCTAGCGATAAACTCCCCCATCCAAGGCAGATTCTATGTGCATCTGAACTTGTCGGGAACTCAACACCAACGACGAAAATCAAAGCGTGGTGCACATGAATTCCAAACGAAAGAACAAAATCCAAGGGTGGCCGTACGTAGGTGGACGTAAAATTCAGGTCCATAACTGCAAGCTCTTATTGCAATCTCTTAATTTGGAAAAGGTTCATAGCTGATAAATACTAAGTCCAATATGCTTCTTAAGCACAAATTTCAATTGTTAGGGAGATTTCTAAGTATAGAATGGGTCAAAAGATTAAAAAAAAAAATCACCAATGAATATCAAGCCCGACAACCCTTAACCCCGAGTAGAGTACATATAATAATAATATCATTATTAATGTATTAAATCTCTTTTTATACTCAAATAACAGTGGTGAATAATTTCATTAAAATTTTGAAAATTATGGCATGTAAGCTTTTTAAAACCGTCTTTAATGTCTTAGGAGGACCGATGGCAAGTTTCCCTGCCGAAGTCCCAAGTGCCCAACAGCCAAATCGAACCATTGAGATTCGACGTTGGCATAAATCGCTCGATAATGTTTGCGTGGAATTCACTCCTTCCGATTTCTTAGGGCGGGCCCAACGAGAACATCTATTCTCAGCAGTACAAGTTGAACTCTTGACTTCTGACTGAGAAACGGCCGAGTCAAGCGAGAAAGTGCATGCATGCTGCACTAATTCTAATAACCATTCCCCATTTTCCATTCATGAATGACAAAGAATTTGCACGAACCGTCTAATATCTAAACTAAATAATAAACACTTTCATTGTTATTACCATGATTTTAATATATTCTTTGGATTCCCGGTATCCCCTTCAAGAATTGTTTGTTATTATTATTTGGTTGGACCCATCCGTAGTTCATTTTCTCTCCAAGCGTAAAATCAAAATCAATCGAATTCAAGCTTAGTCATGAATGATGAAAAAGGCCTCTGCGTGTAAGTCTCATTCGGCACATATGTTACGGTATGCCATCTACGACTTTTCAAGACGAGAGCCGGAGGATCTTCGAATATATATATGAGGCTGTCTAATGCTATAAATTACTCCGACCATTCAATCCCTCCTGGAGACGAAGGGATCGCCAGAAGCAAATGGGCTCGTCATTGTTTGCCTTGATTTGCTACAGATACATCAGCATCTTCATCACCACAATCTTCTACCTCCTGTTCCTCGTCCAAGTGGTCTCAGCCCGACATGCAGGCTCTCATCATGGCCGCTGTAAGCAAACTTTCTATCAAACCTTGCTGGTGAATTGGATTTATGTTAGCGTCTTAGGGTTGCATTCAGCCTTGGCGAATATGAAATATTGCCAATTACTTAGAGCTCATCTGAGCTCCTAAAAATTGAGCACATATGCATTGTACTGTGCTCGAGGCACGATCAGGAATATGTATCCGCAAATTCTCTGTATATCACGTCCTACTGGCAGGAGCTCGGCTCATGGTTGTACACTAGAGTTCAAATGGATTTTTCTTGGGCAATCAACTAAAATTAAAAGTCATACTATAAAGAAATAGAGTCAATACAGTATTATTATTAACTTCAACTTGAAATTGAAAGGTTTTAGTCTTTTAGGTTTGATTTTTATTTAGACCTCTTTATGGCAAGGTTTCTCTTAATCCTTTTTGGCCAAAGAGAGAGAAAAAAGATTATATCCATTGACTTGAACCACACTGATCAAACTAAATATAAAAACTATGGCTATATTAGTATCTTCTGATGAAGAGTGGAAAATTTTGTGAATACTTTGGCCTAAAAGGATCCAGTTTACTCACATATTCTTCTTGCATATCATACGTCCTATTAGCAGGAGCATGGCTTATGGTTATACGTACTGGAGCTCAGACAGATTTGCCAGCTGGGATTTTCCTTCTCCACGTGGAGCCATGCATTCCATTTCTACGCTGTTAGGGCATATTTTATAAGTCTTAAACTCATATTATTCAGTGATTCTCCCCCCTTTTAATGTTTTTTTTAGGGATTTATAGGTAATAATACATGTCGTTCTGGCGATTCGCTCACCAGAACCCATTCATGCTTCCCCTATCTCTCAAACGCAGATCAGGAGCACCTTGGTGACTTTACATAATTGGATTATTTATTAATCGTGATTTATCAGCAAAGTATAACTTGCCAAATTATTTCTTGTTCAAGATCTGATAGATGCCGTTGGAAGTGACCCCCATCAAGCTAGAAGTGCCAGCATACCCGCTCCGGCCCCGGGAACGGGTTGAAGTGATATTTTACGGTACTCTCCCTTCGTAATGTGGCGCTCGATTGAAGTTTCTCCGTACAATAACAGAGATTTTTGGCCTGGGAAGAATTAACTACGTACGGAGAGATAACACATATGTTCTTCTGGCTTGCAGGCATTAATAGGTCTTCAAGATCGACTGTACACCAGAGCCTGCGTTTTCCAATTACGAAGATCAGATATCCTAGTTGTCTGAATAAACGAGTTACCACTCGATCACTTCTCGAATTTCCTTCATCTTTGCTTCTATCATATAAGATGGGAGTCCATCACATTGATAATAACAGGGCTTGTAATTTGAAAATGTGGCTTCTTATTACTACTCCATGTAAGACAAGGTGCAATGGAAACTGATACGTTGTCCTTTCTATTTTAGATCGTATTATATTATATTCAGAATTCCAATAATTTATACTTAGTTCAATTTCGAATATGAGTGGCAAAATTAAAATATATGTAAGTTGCAAATTTTTTCCACTTATAAGAATTGAAAATATGATCCTACTTAAGAAAAATGTTAAAAATTACCTTGACTAACCTAACATGTAGACATCTGCCTATTTAAAAAGTCATGCCATTATACATGAAGAGGGGGCAGAAAGATCTTCGGCTGGCGGGAGAGCTGCGTGGAATCTGCCCTCTTTAAGCCCAAACCAAACAGTCTATCCATGCACTATTATAGAACATCAATTTTAAGTGATAAACTAATTAAGGGAATCAGATCACTTTGGACTTGGCAATTCGTGCTGGTTGGATAAGAATGAGGCCCGACAAAGCATGGCTTCGACGTGGCACGCCCTATTTTACCGAACGGTCCGACACGGCCCACTCATTAGCACAATAAGTAAGACACATAATGGTTTGAGGTAGATCCTCTAGAGGTCGAGACTGCGTCCTCAGCTGCGAATGAGAAGGAGAATTTTTCCGAGTTAGAAAGTTGAATATGAAGAATTTCGTCAAAATTTTGAAAATTTATCGCTCAAAATTTTTAAGACCGTCATTAATGCTTTAGGAGGACCGATGGCAAGCTTCCCCGCTAAGTGCCCAACTGCGAAATCGAACCATTGAGAGAAGACATTGACGTAAATCGCACGATAATGTGGACAATGTGAACGTAACCGTGCATTCGACAAATTCGTTTACGTGGAATTCACTCCTTTCGATTTCATTGGGCGGGCGCCCAACGAGACCGTCTATAAATCCTCTGCAAGACAAGTTGGAGTTGGCCTCTTGACTTCTGACTGCAACGCGGGAGTGGTCGAGTCAACCGAGAAAAATGCATGCGTGCATGCTGCACTGATTCTAATGACCGTCCCAATCTTCCATTGATTAAATGACCGAGAATTTGCACTTTCGTCTCCGACTCCTTTCGCCACTTTCTTCCATTATATTCTATCATTTTTTCTCCTTTTCTTTGAAAAAAATAAATTTCTTGCGCGAATCTCCTAATATCTCAACTGAAGAATTTTTTTCATTATTATTACTGCAATTTTGTGTTCTATCTTTTTCTTTACCAAGTAATGCGAGGAAGCCATCCGTTAAGTTAGGTTAAAACAATATTTCATTACAAATTATGGGGTTAGAATTCTCACTTAAGTAGATTAACACACAAAGAAATTTTAAAAAATAAGATAAAGAGGAATATAAAGATACCCAGAGATACATTCGTGGGTGGTCATTTTCAGTAAAGTATCATAGATATTAGATGTATTTCTTTATCATTAAGAAAAAGGCTCCTTTTTTCGACTACATAATATATCATTAGCTCGGAAAATGATAGTTAAATAGGAAAATAAAGTAGTATGGAGAGTTCTACGATGATAATCAAACATATAATTTGCTTGATTATTAGTACAAAAGCGGTGACACTATAGGAAGCCATTTCTTTAAGAAATTGCTTTTTTTTTCCTTTATATAGAACATAATTTTTAAAAATGGACCGGGCCGAGAACCTGTCAAGGCATGGGTTCATGGATTCATGGGTCAGACTGGGAGTTCAATGGGTCGAATTGCATGTTTAATAAATAATATTAATAATATAATATTACTAATAAATCGACATAGTATTATAATTTAATTATAATTTATAATAAAAATAATTAATATAGTTATTATATTAGTCTCAAATTAAACATAAAATATGAATATAAGTCTAGTAAAATAAAATAAGTACATGATAACATATTTTATTTTTTATTTTTATTTTAAATTGGCCGTTTTTCTCACCGGTTCAATTGGATTCACTAATTTGACCGAAAACTAGCCAATTCAACCGGATTTGACCTAATTTAAAGTGTAATGTGATGATTTTATGAGAACCGGACCGGTGAGTGGCCAGTTCCCTATCAAACCAGCCGACCCGGTCCAGTTTTTAAAACTATGATATATAAGACTTATGGATTTAAAATGGAATAGTAGAAGTTTGGAGAAAATAAAGGGATATGGGAAGTCACATAATAAGAATCGAATTTAGAACATCTTGGTTGTTAAGTTAGGAGTAATGCCACTGCACCAATGTGATAGTTAATCCATACTTTTTGAGAATAAGATAACTTTTTACTATAAACAGTGCCTCAGAAATTCTGCAGAAATGCATGGTTTTAGGACTTCGAAAAAATGTGATAGTTAATTATCAAAAAAAAAAAGAAAAAAAGAAATGATGTGATAGTTAATTAACAAAGGCCTTATGATCGTACGGTGTGAGAGATCCGTTACTGTCAAATGTCCCAATCTCCAGTGATTATTAACGCATTATTTGGATTCATTATGTTCGCTTCAAGATTGCTGGACCCATTTGTAGTTGCATTTTTCTTCACGCGTAAAATCAAAATCAAAAGGCCTCTCCAAGCAAAGTTCCAATCGACACTTATGATACGGTATATCATCTACGACTCTTCAAGACGAGAGTCAACGGTGCTTTGGCTGTTTAACGCTATAAACTCCGACTCAGGATCCCTCCAAAAGACACAGATCGCCGGAGAAAGCAGAAAACAAATGGCCGCCTCATCATTTGCCTTGACTTGCTGCAGATACCTCAGCACCTTCGTCTTCATGCTCTTCTATCTCCAGTTCATCATCCAAGCGGTCTCAGCCCGACCTCTGGGTCTGCGCCAACCGACTCGCTGACAGATACGTTGGTAGTCGACCTGGTGATCTGTTCACCTTCACCAGAACCTACTCATCATGCTCCCCTATTTCTCAGACATGTCACAAGCGTCATGGTGACATTACATGTTCGGATTTCTTGATCTTGATTTATCACCAAACTATTTCCTGTTCAAGATCTGATAGGTGTCCATGGAAGTAAACCCCCTCAAGCCGACCACGAGCAGACATGATATTCCACGGTACTCTCCTCTCTTCGTAATATGGCGCTCGATTGAAGTCTCCCTGTACAACAATAACGGAGATTTTTTGCTGCTTGGGAAGAATTAAAAACGTACATACTGAGTGACAACTATGAAGACCAGATATCCTAGTTGTCTGAATAAACGAGCAACGACTGGTCACTTCTCGAATTTCCTTGTATTTGCTTCTATCATGTAAGAAGTTCACTACAAGTTGTAATGTTAAATTACCTTGACTGACCCGTAGAAATGTATCATCTATTTACCCCCATTAAAACGAAGAGGGGCAAGAAAAATCTATGGTGGACGGAAGAGCTACGTGGAGCCCGCCCTCCTTGAGCCCAAACCAAACTCGGGCCGAAGTCGATCCATCCACTGTAGAAAATCAAATTGGACCCCCTAAGTAATAAACTAAAAGGAGTCGGATCACTTTGGACTTTTGGCAATCTGTGCTGGTCCGATAAGATGAGGCCCGACAAAGCATGGCTTTTTTTTTTTTAACCGAACGGTCCGCCGCAGCTCACTCATTAGCACGACAAGACACATGATGGTTTGAGGTAGATGCTCTCAAGGGTCGAGATTACGTCCTCAGCACATGGATTCTAAGCAAGATGAATCTCGGGATGAGATCAAGGGACCGGTGATTCTGGGAGGCCAATCATATCATTGGATCCTCGTTGAGATGTTGCTGTCAGGTGAAAACAGATACTATGACTGACCAATAGAAGAATGTTTTGTCTCTCTTTATCAATCAATGTACACTGACATTGGTAATCCAGAAGAAATACAGATACAGGGACACCCGACTCGGAGAAAAGCTCATCTGCGAAAAGTTCATATTTTTAAACTCAAGTAAAACCGAACCTAAAGCATTTAACTCAAACGTTTAGTGCGGGTATTTATCTCTAATGGGCGCGGGATGAGACTGAGAGTGAATAAGCAGCTGAAGGGATGGGGATGGGAGGGGCAGGCGGTGAGGTAGCGAAGGGGAGGCTGCTGAGGATTAGGAAGCGGAACCGCCGTGGGAAAGGAGCGTCGTGGAAGAGGTGCTCCAGCGCCCTCGCTAGCACCGCTGTGTACTCCTCCATCAGCTCCGCCACTATCGACACCAGTATCATCTCTTCCCTTCAATTCTCTGTCTTTTCTCGATTCCCACCAATCTTGACACGAACCAACTCCGATCCCCTCGAACGAAAGAAAGAAAATTGACACGCAAAGAAGGTGTGAGCGAGCGGCAATCTATCTGGGTGTTTTCACTACTCGAGCCTAGAGCAGATGCACTGTGCCCAGAGAAAACGAATTCGACTTATACGGAACGCGAAGAAGAAGAAGATGACGATGAACATGATAGGATGGAGGTGCAATGGACCTGTTAAGCGGTTTTTCGTGCGGAATACAGCGGCGGCCCTGGTTCGATCTGTCTCTCTTTTTCGGTTTGATGAAATCAAGCTGGACTCTTGACTTCCGTATCGCCGCTCACATTCAATTAATTCGAATTAATTTAATTTTAGGATTTTAAAAGTAATAACTCTCAAAAATATGATATAATAATAAGGTAATGAGATGAATTCTTCATTCCTATCCGTATAATATTTAAAAATCTAATGGGTATTTGTGTGGAATTTGAGCACATACCATCGGACTGATTTCTATTTTAATATGCCATCCCGTGTGCGGACGCGTTGCGGTGCCACGTCGGTTCAACAGTTCGAGGACTCTGAGGATGCAAGTGGGTGTTGGACCTATTTAATATAGTACTCAATTCTTTTTTTTTTTCATTTAGATATTTCTGATCCTCCGCAGGGTATCCATGAATGTATGCATATTATTATATGTCTGGTGATTCCAATCCATCCTTACCCATCGGCTCAACTTGTCACTTTACTGCCCTGCTCCTGGCCAGCTTCTTGTCTCTGGTTCCTGACCACTGAATCAGATGCAGATGTAGCCTTTTTCACCATGCCTGATGTAAACCGAGTGAAAAATTATTCATATTAATTATGTATCGATCATATGGCACTACAGAGAAGAAGACGGGCAGGTGATTGACAGTGCCGTAAGAGTAACCAGCATAATAACATGGCTGTCTACAGCATAATAACCAAACTTTACCAAAACAGATACACATCCAAACACCATTAAAGCCTTATTCCCTATCTACAGGGTGAAATGACAAAACCTCATCAATATAGCCTTGCTTTCAAGGCCTGCCCTTTCTTCATATTACCTGATGTGCCAGGACCGGATAAACGATGTCCATATTTTCTATGTAGAGAGCTTAGATGGCTAAAAATGGGGGCAAGGGGTGAAACCCTGACTCAGAAAACATTTACAGAGAGCTCCCCCTTGTTATAAGACAGTATCATACAATTGCAACAAGAAGCTACTCCATATTCAACATCAGAGGGGACGCACACGTACCACAACAAGCTAGTCACTGAACTCGTCTTATATAACATGAGCCAACCCTAGAGAACACGCAGTTCTACAGCTAAAGAACACTGACTATAGCAGGTTTCGTATCCATCAGTCATCCCCAGGCAAAAGGGGAGCACGAGAGGAGGAGCACACAGTGCCTCCCTAATTAGTCTAGTACCTGCCTTTGAGCGTATGCACAAACATGCTGCCATGATAAACTTGGGAACGGATTTGGCCTCTGACGTGCATTTTCTTTCTCATTACAGCCCATCACGATTTGAGGCACAGCAGCAATCCGACAGGGAGAGCAATTACCAGTAGCATAATAACCATATAGATGCCTCGTGCATGGAGAAACATGGGACTACCGCATCGAAGATCCATACTCTTGCCCCAAAAAAATCCTGTTTGAACACCCAGCGATGTGTCTTCTTGTTTTGACCTCAACCTCAGCCTTGCAGAAGGCTCTTTAGCAAGTCCCTCACCATTGTAGAACCTTTTGTCCTCCTCCGCTTCATAATCAGCAGGATCTTGCTTGGGTTCTTTTTCATTAACCTACAAAAGGAGATGTCCAGCATGTCAATAACAGAGAAAGGAGCATGCCCCAAGAGACTACATTTAAAAATGTGCAGGTGATGATGCTCACCTCTGTAAGCTCAGAAGTTGCTTCTTCATCATCACATACATGACTGGATTTTTTATTCAATCGCAGACGAATCCTTCTAGCAGCAGTACCCTGGACTATGGAATTCTCTGATTTCTGCTGTTCGCGAGACTGATGACTCCTGATCTGGATACCTGTTCGACCAAGATTATCAATATTCCTCTCCCTGATTGATCCTTCGGAAGTGTTAGACACAGCATCACTTGACTGGCAGGTGTTTTCTGTTGTATCTCCAACCTGCACATAATGGATAATTGGACTCTTGACTCAGCATATTATCTTTCTATTTCCACAACTAAGATATTAATCAAGACAGTAAATCTTGCCTCCTCAGAGATAGCCGACTGTACATCTTCATGTTCCATTTTTAAACGGAGTCTCCTAGGAGCAGTGCCCTGGGACAAGGGATTATATGAGCTCGGAGGCAGATGGTGCTGACGTGTCCTGATCTTGATTCCCGTTCCAAGATCAAAGTCATTGAGATATTGGCTAGTTGATTCTTCAGCATTACTGATCTCATGATCAAATAGACCAAAGGAGGAACCAGTATCAAAGGTGTCGAGCTGAGTATACCCATACCCACAATCATAAATATCTCCTCCTTGCACAAAATTCTGATTAATCTGCGGAAAGACTTCCATTTCTTGATTATCCTGTAACAGAGAGCAGGTAAACAAAGGGGAACTGATGGCCAAAATTTGATTTTCAACAATTTCTCAGATTTAGCATGGATACAGAAAAAATCCAAAGAGAAACTAAATTTTTTTTCCCTTACACCAGTAACAGGAGAATCAAGGATTAACATCCCTAAAATGCCTCTCATGGAAAAAAGTTTTTAGATTCAAGAAATTCAATGAAAAATTCTTTAAGTTTGTAGATATGAATATCTCTTGCTACTAAGTTCCTCGCCTTATGGACATTCTTTTCGAATGAGGAATGACTAACTATATTTGTAACAAAGAGAACTTTTTTAATTTCATTTTGACAAGCCGTAAAAAGCAGGAATTCAGTAAATGTATGACTTCATATACCCATCTATCTCCTTGTGAACTTTTGTAATACATGATTCAAGGGCCTGACTGTCATTAATTCACAAAACGATATTAGGCATATAATAAAACACATGCTTGGATAATGACTACCAATTGTTTGCCTCAGAATAGTGAAGGCCAAACTGGATTGTTTTGTACCTGGATTTGGGCCATCTCAGTGTTGGAATCACTGCTGGGTCCAGTATCTTTATTGTATGAGTGCCCTGCAGTAAGGGCATGGATCTCGCTTCCAATAGCAGACTTCTTATGACTAGTAGACTCTTCACAAGAGTCATCATGGATGTTGAAGACCTCATCTAAAAACTCTGTAAGAGAAATGTCCTGCTCACCACTGCAATCCTGGAAGAGTAGCCCATCTTGATTGTTGCCAAAGTCATTGCCAAAAGGTGAATACACATAAGGTGCCAGATCTTCTTGATAATGCAGTTGATCAGGAGATAAAATCTTGCAATCAACTTGATCTTCTGGAACCTCAGAGAACTTTGTATTATCCCATGGTTGTGGGCACCCCTGATTGTAGAGGCAAACAAGGGCCTGGTCAGTCCCAATGAATAATTTCTAAGTTTTGCCAAATATATATATATATATATATAATAACCTCAAAAGATGGCCCCACTGTTGCATAATTTTCCAGATCAAACATCATGCAACTGTTGGAGCAGCTCTCAACATGTATACGAGCATTAGTGGTCATATCGTCCAACCTATCCGTAAGCCACTGCTCAATAGCTTCTGATTGCCCATTCATTTCCATGCCAGATGCCGGTGTTTCTGGTACAAGATCCGGAGATGTTTCCCCGGGAGAAGATTTGGCCATAGGAGAAGAGCTAATCGGTTCAAAATCATCATCTTTCAGAACTTGTGCCTTCTCCTCTGACTTTCTGAAAAGACGACAAAGTACATAAGCAACCTGCATCATCACATGAGAGAAAACAGAAGCACGTTAAGTTTATATCTGAAGAAAGCCTGCTTCGATTTCAAATTAAAAGTCAGGGAACACAACAGTATTCCAAGTACATTTCTTTTGAAAGCCACTTGAAAGTTGAAAGTCCTATATGGCACATTTTATCCCCCCAAGACGAGGTTTCACCGCCTCCAATAATCATGAGATAGAAGACGCAGTACAAGTTTCTGCTCAATATTGCAAAATATACGCTCAAAGTTTCATTTCACAAAGCCCAGTGGAGGAGTTAAAGAAAACAAAGGAATAGCATATTAATACCAAGGAAAAAGACAAATAAAGAAAATATCGGAAGACCAATATATTGCAGGTTAAGAGACATTTGAGAAATGGAGAGAACACTACCTGGCCAGGACCAGTACCATCCAGATCTTTCTCTGTAGCACGATACTCATGTATAATCCACTGGGTACGCTCACCTTTCGGAGCGCGGCCTCTATAGAAAACCAAGGTCTTCTTCATTCCAATCAGGGTCATAACAGAGCGCGACTTCCGCGTCTTGATGGTCCGATCTTTCCCAGTAGCTTTCCAGTAGCCAGCATCTGTGGCCCTGTTTGATCTCTGCCCATTTGGGTACTTTCGATCCCTTGGACAGAAGAAGAACCACTCGGGATCTTCTGTCTTTATTATTGATAACCCTACTGATCATAAAAACAAATAATAAGCATCCAACAACAAAAACAAAAAATACTAACAGAACCAAGATACAACCGCATCCAGCCCCCTACTGTGGAAGCAGAGCCCAACCAGTAAAAGCCGAAATTCCCACATCAGAGTCTCTTTCCCCTTTTATTTAACCGGAAATTCGAAGAGAATCTGATTTATTTGAGGGGGAATAAAGGAACTAGCTCTCAATTAAGGAATCAAATATTCAAAATTTCCAGTAACATCGCAGCATTTAGTAATTTATTCCAAACAACTGAACTTCGGGCCTGAAAAACTAGCGGGCAGAGTTTGTGAAATTACCGGGCAAATCCCAGGGCTCGAACTTGCAGACGTCGACCTCCGGAATCACCTCGACCTCGGAATGACGTCCATTTATCTTCAACCTCAGGTAGTGACTTATCAGCTCCTCATCCGTCGGACGAAACCGGAAACCTCGGGGCAGAGATTCCACTGACAGCACTTCCATCCAACCTCGCCACTATCTTCTTACTACAGAACAGATGATCGACCACAGTAGTTCGCAAGGAACCCTAATTTCGCATAGCTCAGTCGAGCAATTGCTTCGACTTCCTCCGATTCTGAGGCGGGCGGACTGACTGGAGTTTTGATTGCTCGCTACGTGCGCACACGGCCGTAGCTTTCCTCCCTAATCTGCAGTAGCTTTCGCGGGGAGTAAGACCGTAAGAGACTGCGAGCGTCCACGTGCGGACCTTGTGATACGCTGCTTCTGAATTCGATGCGAATCCTGTATTCCGTCCACTCGAATCTTGACACGTGGCCACATTGCAGAAAATTTCCCCGTGGGAATGAGAAAATAAGGGCACATTATTAAATAATCCTAGGCGAAGAAGCGTCTTCTCCCACCGTAATTTCAACACTAAAAGATTCCGTGGCCGACGCAGAGCAGCGTTCCATCCCGTGCGATCAGAGGATACGGAGGGATAAGGCTGGGACGGATTGCGGCCTGCTTTTAGATATTGAATTACCTACCGGCTTTGCCCAAGAACCTCTCGTAATCTAATCGGTGAGCATATATCTACAGCAAGCATGCCGCATTCGTAAAACATGTTTTACCAACTTTAATGAGGCCGGGAATCGATGGAATGCATAACAATGAAAAAAAAAAGTTGAAAGAAGGGCGGTGCCACCGGACCCAGCACGACGCACCACCCAAAAAGAAAAGGGAGGGCTATACGCCAGCGGCAGACTGATTCTTTGTCGGATGAAAGCAACCCTTCCAGAGCCCAACATATTCCTTCCTCTGCAACCTCTTCTTTTCTTTTCCCACTTTCACTTGCACATACTCTTAATGGAGGCGGAGAGTTAAAGCTCACTCATTTCAACGGCCGACGACACATTCAATAGTCTTATGTTAGGGATAGAGTTTGAGCTTCATGGGATAATTCAAATTTCAGTGTGATGTATAACCAGTAACGAATCAATCTATAAAAAGATTAGACCAACAGCTTCTAAACTTATAGAAAGACATAACGCAGTTTGGGTTCTGCCAACGTGCTCCAACACCTCCCCCTATTTACAGTTTGAGCAAACGCTCAGAGGGCAGGATGGTACCCGAGATTCACATTCGTTTCCACCCTCTGCACAACTCTCCTCAAGCTCCATTCCTGGCAGAATTCGAGAGCCAATCTCAGTGCAGTTCCCAGCCCGAGCACAATGATGACTCCTGAAAGGTGTTACAGAAAATTCACAAACACAGATACAGAAACTGGACCTGACATCAAAATGTTCAAGGCATAACAGTTAATAGGTTAAAGCGGGAGCCAAACAGGTTCGATTGCCAATCAATTTATCTAGGATCGGTCCATTTTATTCCACCAATGCTCTTTTGCTGGAAATATCAACAGCTAAATCGAAAATATTGAATATGAACGATTATCTAGGTGGGTCCAACTTATTTTTTGTCAAGGCTCTTCACAATAAGTTCTATGGCTAGGACAGACAACAGCTAGTTTGCAGCTACTTCCCAGAGAACCACCTGTCTAATGGTTCAATTGCATTTTAGAGCTTCGCAAGGAATCAGACCTCAGATATAGTCTGGTCCCTACTCGAACCAGTTGACCAATACCAGTAAAATGACTTAGCAATCCACAAAGAATTTTTATTAAAAAAAAACTAAGAAATTAAAATTAACAACAATAAAAAACAATAATGAATTTTCCTAAAAAAATTTACCAATGATGATGTTGACAGGGAGGGCTGAAACGCCAAAAGTGATGGATATGAGCACATCCAACAAGAGACCACCAATCAGGATCGAGAATGCAACCCAAAGAGGACTGAAACAAGTCTGTTGCAATGAAAATTGAAGTCGGAAAACTGAGAATTGCCTCAAATGTTAATAAGTAAGCTTGTGCAGAATTTCTCTTTTATGGTTCCTAACCCGGCGCTCCTCTGTGATAACTGAACCTCTTAAGGATGGATCAACCCTCCAAATCCAGGAGTTTCCCTATTTCATGAGAGATGCAGTAGCAGATGTCTCAATAAGATGCTAAATGCTGGGTTTTCATGTAAGATCAAACTCACAGCATCTCCAAAGCTTTTGTACCACAAGTTCCCACTGGAACAAATTACATCACCACTTCAATCCAACAATTAATTTATAAATGTATGTGCATCTGTATATAGAATTATTATGAAGCAATGTCCATCAATTGCTCAAGCACAATGCACCCGACTTGAAGAACATGAGTATTTTTGTTCACAGATCAGATGTAGGTAATCAGTTTAACATAAATATGGAAGAAATATCAAATCTAAAATCAGCAAAGAGTGGCCACACAACATATCTTGAAAAGAGGCCCAAGACCTAAATCATAACTTGATTAAATTGATAACGTAGAGATGACATTCCATCCGCTTATTGCAGAAGACATGGGATACTTACGGTTGAAAGGGGCTCAGGAGGTGGCACGTTTACAGCTGCCTGTCTGCATTTGAAGGCCAGTAGGACCATGAAACCATTGAACACAAAAGTGCATAGAACAAACTAGGAGTTGGTTTAGATTGATAGACGGATAGCATAAAACGCTAAAAAGATGAATCACAATTAAGGAATTGATCTTGTCTATTTCTTACTGGCATATTTCACATTTGTTTGATCCCCTTGAACGAAACCATGTGTCTATGCACGACCGATGGGCTTTCGCTAGCCCACCTCGACATTGGCATCCAAGGTCTATCAACACCTCTTCCTTCTCCTGCTGACAAACTCTAAAACAGCATGACATATATTTAGCATTGCAAGCATCAGAAGCCTCAAAAAGTCTAGCATCACTCTTACACTGCAACAATGAGTTAAAAGAGCTAAAAAGGCACCACCACTGGTATTTATAGATCCATCTAGCACCATCCTAACCCTAAATAGGAGGAAAACAGAGAAACAAGTCAAAACCATGCTTGCTTTAGTTGTTAAAGGTGCCAGCAAGAATAGTTCAAAAGTGTCAGATCTGACCAGGAATTCACGAGAAACTCTAGGAAGCATCAGAGCAACTCTACACATAAATTCAAGCCTAAAACAGAGATGTTTCCATCTGACTCCTAACTATAAAACTTGCTGATGGTCTCAGATCACACTTGAAATGACTGAGTCTAGTTTACTTGCAGAGAGCTCACTTGTCACAGAGACTTTTAAGCCAACTTGTGCTCATCTTGAGTAATTCTGCTTCATATAGGCTCACAGTTATACTACTGATAATGACATTAATATTCCAATCACGAAACAACAAAACATAAATATTAATACTGTCCTACACAGCTGGATCATACAATTCAGCCAAAGACACTAATAAAATTTACTAGTGAGCCACTAATCTAAAATATAATTTGTATTACAGGAAGATGAACCAGAACGATGATCACAAGAAGTTGTAAAAGAAAGGAACTATACCTGCATTGCTCCTGAGAGCTCCCACTTCTTGACAAGTAGCCCTTTTGCGGAGAAGGCACCACGCTGAGCTCTTCAACACAGCCACTCATTGCTTCTGAAGCCTTTCTTGTGCCTTCAGCAGGCACAGGTGGCTCCCCATTCGACACCACAATGGTGAGTGGAGGGACCAACCGTGCTACTGTCCATGGGAGCTTTGGCGGAGGGGGAGGCAGAGGTGGTGGTGTTGGTGGTGGTGATGAGTGTGGTAATGCCATCGGCATGTGGTCACTGCTGCCTGGGCTATCGGAGCCTGGGGCACCGCCCTGGCTCGCCGAGTCAGCCACATCCTTGCCGTGATCACAAACTCCCGCGCCATTACTCTTCAAACCCCCTCCCGACATCAAAACGCTCAACCAGCTATTCAAGCTATTCGCCCAAAAAAGGAAAAAACCTGACTTGCTATCTCAGCAAGCGCCAAACTCATAGCATCAAGACCGCTAAAGCCTCTGCACCAACAACCGAGCTACAAATCACCCATCAATTCCCCCACGCTGCACTCACACCTATGCACAGAAACAGGCATCAGAACACCGCACCGCCATTAACAGCACCAACAAACAACTCAGACGCAAGGACCTAACCGAAAACGAACTCCAAAAGAGGAAAAATTTTCTGCCGAATCAATCAGCAGGGAACGTACCAGAGATAGCCGCACAATTGGTCAGCTGATACAGCAGAGCAGCTTGGGAAGGAAGAAGAGAGAAGACACGGAGAGGTAGAGGCAATGGCAATGGAGGGTGGAGGGTCGACGAGGAGGACGACGAGAAATAAAAGGAAGGATTGAAGAATACTTAGCGGAAATCAATTAAATTTGCATTCATGACTAGTTTCCACACTAACCCGAAATCGTTCACCCATCAATTTTGTGGCCAGCGCAGAATTCGTTTTCATCCCTTTTCCTTTCTTTTTTTTTTTCTTTTCCCTTTTCTTCCATGCGGATTTATTGATAATTATCAATCTATTAACTTACCAAAAAAATGAAATTATCAACTATCCTCGTCGACTAATATTGTTCTGATTTTCTAAATAATATTCCATACGTTTTTCCATACATGTGTAAATTTATGGATAGGATAGGGTAATTTTTACGGAAGCATGATTCTAAATAAATAAATAAAAATAAAAAAGAGAGAATAGTCTGAGAAAAGTAATTCTTCCTACTTTAAAATAAAACTAACATTATCTTCAATTATACCCAACAAACAAAATACGTTATCTTCGAGTAGTAGTTAGAAATTTTAATTTTTAGCATAATTTTTGCAACTTAATTATTATTTTTTCAAATTTTTTTAGTAGTTGATCTCTTAATTTTTAAAATCAGATTGGCTCACCGGTTCGACTGGGAATTAGCTATTCACCATGTCCGATTTCTAAAATTAACCTAATTATATTGTAATTGCAATTAGGTTGTGGAAAAATGAATCCAATTGAACCGGTGACAAAATCAACAGATTTAAGATTAAAAATATAAATATATTATAATACACTTATTTTATTTTACTAAATTTATATTTACATTTTATGTTAAACTTAGGTTAATGTTATAACTATATTAAGGATTTTTATTATAAATTAGTATCAAATTATGATATTATATCAATTTATTAATGATATTATAATATTAATATTGTTCGATCCATTAAACCTTTGTTTTGACTTATGAACTCGTACTTTGACCGGTTTTTGGTCCAGTCTAATTTTTAAAACCACTGTTAATCTCGGTATTTCTGCAATTATAAAAAGAGATGATAATTAACCGACCACCATACTTACGGCTAAGGCCGATGGAGCGACGCAACGCCACCATCCAACACTGCAGTTTTGCCACTGCCTGGCGCCCCACTCCTCCTCTCTGGACCCTAAATACGCCGGGTGCATGTGACCGCTGGGAAAAGTGAGTGCCAAAGCACTCGCGGGGAGCAGAATATCCCACGAGGTGCATCTACCGGGCGCAGGCACGCCTCCTTCCACTGGTTGTTTGCCGGCGGCCGCCCACGGAGGAATTTGACGCTCCACTTTCCAGTGTGTGTGTGTTTTTTTTTTTTTTGCTACTATTTCGCCCATCTCTTTCACGTGCTTCTTTGTGGTACGCGTCTTGTGCCCCCATACTGCACGATGATCGTGTGTGTACCATTACAAGGCTGCGTTTATTCGTTTAGTGCGGGACTCATTCTTCCGTCGTCCAGCAGTAAACCGCAGCTTTGAAATGGTTTCCTTAAGATTTGCTGTGCGATCGAGAAATTGTGATACCTTAGTCGGTGAGGATGGTTGCCCGATTCAGAGCTTGTCCAAGCGCGATTATGAGCTACGCATGGCCATATATCATGGGATCACGGTCATGTGCTGATTGTTATATTTAGTGTGGGTACGGTGAGCTAATACAGAACCGCATAGCACTCGGACCTCATCGTATCAAAATACATAGATGTCATGTTGTTTTTCATTTAAGTACATGCCGTACGTTTTAATTGTATTGCCATTTGATTGCGGATACTGAATTATAATCTCATACCAAAGGTTAGTATTTTGAAGTATAAGTGTTCTCTCTCTTTTTGTGAATGAAATACACGAGAGTTTGGCTATCGCATTTGTTAACTAAAACTTATTGGATAATAGCACTTATTCGATTATAAATAAGAAATTATTTTCGTATAATTTGAAGAAAATTATGTAAGTTAAATTTATCTAGAAAATGGGTTTAAGTTTGTATCAATTAAGGTCCGTAGAAGCGGAAATGTAAAAAAAAAAAAATGAATCCCACATTATTAAAAAGAATTTAACGTTTTTATATGCAAAAAGAAGTGCTAATGAAAGGACAAGCAATTTATGAATATATTATAGGGTATAAGCCCGTCTCGCACGCTTGCGTAGAGGGGTGTGATCGGCAGTCCGAATAGTTGAACTCACGTATGCAAGCAGGCGACCTGTATACACGAATAGCGTCTTGAAAATAGGGGAAGTTTCCAAGATAGTTTTTTTTTTCCTTGTCTCGATGTTCTTTCATATGTTAGTCCGCCTTCGACCTCAATGTTTGATGTTATCATCGACTCGTCTCGTCATTGTATCTTGGAACACAATCGATCTAATCACCTCAGCACACCCAGGAAGGGTCGAATTTATCTTAAGAATACTGTAATTGTCACATGCCTTGACTTCAATTATCATTTCATTCATGTTAATTTTCTTTACCGTTTTACAATTTCATGTCGTAAGTTCCGTCTCCGTCTACATTATGTATTGTCATCTAATTTCACTTTCGGATTGAGGTAAAGTAAGATTCCAACAAAACTAAAATCTGTTTTGGCTCAGATTGAGCTCGAAGCTCTCGTACGAATCTGCTGGCAAATTTATGTCCCATGAGGACTTCATGTAAGCCAATTTCAAGTTTTAATTGTTGTTGTTTTACATAAATCGGTACACGAAATTTTCGATATCTCTTCATTTTTCACGAGTTTTTTGATATCCATTCATTTTCCGGCCATACTGCTCTTCCCATGTTTGCGGATCTATTTTGCAATAAATAAAAGAAAAAAAAAACGAACTACTGGTGGTGAAGGATTATTCCATTCCCATCATCCTCTCATTCCCCGAGCGACAACGGCAGTGAACAACCTCATCAAGTGTCCCTCTGACACTTTATGGTTTATTCTTTTCTGGAAGGGACAGTGACGTTGGCTTGCTTAGTTTATAAAGGAACCAAGGAATCAATATCGGGTGTTTCCCTTGATGCTTGCGTCTTGACTGTGGCAACTACTCCGGACGTGGACGTTGATCCGACCAAGACGTGATGCGATGGAGGCTTCAACAAGAGCCAATCGATATCACTACTATTATTAGTAAAGATTATGATGATTAATTCGAATGATTAATAACCAAATTGCCTATTGATCGTAGTCTTTTATGATTGGTATTCAAATGAGTCCTGCAAAACATTTCAACGTTATCCTTTGAGATGGGCCAATTACCGGGAGATTAGAATCTTCAAAAAAAAATAAATTCCATTGTGGTAATAATGAGAAGAGAATTATATATATGATTTACTTTGGAAAAAAATTAATAAAACAGTAACAAACTTTGGGTTAATTTAAATTTTTTCACAAACTTTTAACTCTAAATAAAATAGTCACGAACTTTAGTTTTCGTAAATAATCTACTATTCGTTAAACATCCTATTTAAAACCATGATAAAAAGGCTTGACAGTCATTAAAAATAGTTGAATGACCTAAATGTACATGCAGATAGGGGATAGTTGAATGACCTAAATGTACAGCAGATAGGGGGTGAAAGGTAAAATTACGCCTCATTGAATCTAAAGAACGCATAAGAGAGAGAGAGAGAGAGAGAGAGAGAGAGAGAGAACTGACCGGTAGGAATTAGGGTAGCTTGATAGAGTGAAAGAGAAGATCGTAAGTGCAATAGGTATTGCTGAGTGGTGGAAAAGTTGATCCTTCGGGTTGGAAGGTTCAGAGGTGGGGGGTATCTGTGATGCGAAGCTCAGGAGTGTGGAAAGGTGGGAGGTGGGCACAATTGAGCTTTTCTATTTTTTTGGGTGGGTTTTGACTATTTGATCACCGATGTTTTAATTACATTATCTTCTCTCATTCGACTCTACGGTGTCATTCGTGAAGTTGACATCTTCGATTATATCCAAAATTTATACAATCGACAACTTCTCTTTTGTACTATAATTTTAAAATACATGATTTTTCCTTCACCGACTTCTACGGGCCATTACATGAAGAAGAATGACGGAACATTTAGGTCATTTCGGGTAGAAGCAACGGCGTTAGGTATTTATGAAAATATTGAACAAGTAATAGATGGTTTCTAAAATTAAAATTCGTTATTATTTTATTCAAAATTGAAAGATGGTGATAAAACTTAAAATTGATCCAAAATTTGTAGTTATTTTATTAAAGTTTCCTTTATTTTAATGATACTTAAATGCATATTTACCTAGGGAAAATAGGACTATAAATTTTCCAAAAGAATATTATTCTATTATTCTACGGTTGCAAAAATTGAGTATTATCTGACATTTTATAATGACTGATTCGGTGAATTATTCCCATGTCATTCATCATCACTAGTGATAGAACCCTAAGAGAGAATTCGTGCATCGATCCATTTCGTTGCTGGCCAATTAATTGCTTATTTTGCAATATTGGATAAGTCGCGGGGTAGAAGTGTAAATTTTGAGAAATATCATATTATCTTTGTTTAAATAGAGAATTATTTTTCAATCAAAGAAACGAGAGAAAAAAAAAATCTGTAGAAGACGCTGAACATTAAGTATGGATTAGGGATGGCAATGGGCCAGGACAGAGCGGGTAATTGAATACCCAGGCCCGCCCCGCTGTCTTGACCCAAGATCCGTGGCGGGTCAGCTTGAGAAGGCCCGTGCCCCAACCCGTGCGGGGCTTATCAGACCCGCCCCGACTCATTTCATACCGTAATTATCAAAATATTAATTAAATTCATAGTATATATTAATTAATATGTATTGTAAATGTTTAATATAATATATACTGTACGTATATATAATATATAATGTATTATATATTATAATATATGTTATAGCATTTGGTGGGGCATGGCGGGTCAGGTGCCATAATACCTAGACCCGTCCAATAGCAGGTCGGGTCGACTGGGACGACGGTCCAGCTTTGCCATCCCTGCTCTTGATAGGCACGATCTGAAAAGAACATTACGTTTGGATATTTCCGAACTTCACTAATCTCGAAGTTGGCCTACTGATTTTGTTTATTTTGTAATATTGGAGATTTTTGGGTTTAAATAAAGAATTATATTTCCAAATTAAAAAAAATAAAGAGGGAAAGGAATCCGTCGGAAGATTATAGGTGACACAGTAAGAAGGATTATGTGTGACATGAAAGGACACGTGGAGGCGTTTGTGATACCTCCTTGTTTCTGCACGTCAGAAAGTGACGGATAAAAATGGGAATTTAAGACTAAGGTTATGTCATAAAATACCAATTCAGTTGTTCCGGTTGGTCTGACGTGACCTGCCTACCAGTCACCAATGATGCCAAACTCCCCGACTTAAATTACGGGGCAGATGGAGCATTATAACCGAATTTGGAAACTCTTGCCCTGTGTTACATACCCACAGCACATTGGCTCGGGTCTACCCGAGACCCGATAGTCCATTTAATTTTTTTTTTAAAAAAAGCTGATATATTAAGTTAGAAAATTATATAATAAATGATAATTGTAGCTTATCTGATGTAATCTCAAGATTACAATGGATTTTGTAGCCAAAAATTGTAATATAGGTTGTAAAATTCAAAATTGGAATGTGGAAAGATTACACCGAAACAAATTCTATTCTAACCTAAAAGTAAGGATAGACAAATCCCAATTTGGGCCGGGCCACAAGTGGGCCCATTTGGAAATTACACCTCAGTCGGGTTTGGCCCAAAAACAGTGAATTGAGCCGGAACCCATCGGGGTAGGGTTCTCCCCCTTCCTTAGCTGTCTCGTCGTGCCCAGTCGCGCTTAATTTTCACGCTAGTGCGAGTCGGCCGTGCTTTCGACGCCACGCGCCTCTTGAACTCCGTTTCAGATTCATCCCATCCCATTGAAGATTTCACCCTCTGCCGATCGAGCCTCTCTTTGCACTGAGATCGATGACAGGTACGTCACCAACCGTGATGGTCGTCCCCGCTCTATCGGACTGTTTGGAGTCCAATGTCACAAATGAATTTGATCAAGTTTGTCGGTTATATGCGGCTCCCTCCTTCTTGTGAATGCTCGAACCCCGAGCTGGACTGCAATCGCCCCTTATAACGTAATTCGTAATGCGTCGTATTCTCCGATCCTGAGGTGGATGGATTTGTGCTGCTCGCTTCCTTAGGTTTAGGTTTCAACCATCTGGTTTCCTGCACAGTTTCAATGTCTCTGTGTAGTGATTGGGCTCTAATTTTATTTTCACCTGTTGCGTGATTTGTGGGATTTTTTTTCGCATAATCTCATAGTGCTTAAAATTGAAGGATATCTGTTGCCTGCGCTGGATTCAAATGCGCTAACCGTGCTTTCTGTTTTGGCTTCTCCTCAGTTTGAGGCTGGAGCTTTCATGCTGTGGTTTATTCCAGGGAATTGGTGAGCAAGGATGTTTGGTGCGACAAATCGTGAGCTATCCACTCTTTCAATGGCTTCATTTTTTTTTAACTTTATAACTTGTGCGTTGAGAGTTAACTGGATTTTTGAAAGTTTTGTCCTTCTCGTGCAAGTCTTAAAGTGCCTAATTGTCTTTACGTGTTCATTTTATAGCAATTGCTAATTGTAATTAGAAATTCCTTCTGCAGCTTTTGGGCAGTCATCGAGCAGCCCATTCGGGCAGTCATCCAGCAGTCCTTTTGGGCAGTCCTCAAGCAGTCCTTTTGGGTCCCAATCAATCTTTGGCCAGACCAGTAATGCGAGTAATAATCCTTTTGCGCCCAAACCATTTGGTAGTACAGCCCCTTTCGGGTCCCCACAAACGGGATCTTCCATATTTGGGGGCACTTCGACTGGTGTTTTTGGTGCTACTCAATCTTCAGCACCTGCATTTGGCACATCATCATCACCAGCTTTTGGGTCATCTTCCACTCCTGCTTTTGGAAGTTCATCGTCTGCATTTGGAGGTATGCATATTTTAAGCTATATTTTTCCAAGTCTCAGAATCATTATTCTTTCCCTTTTGAAAAGCCATTATTTTTTGCCACTCTTCTGTTCATTATCAAAACTTTCAGTATTATCTTCAGAGTGTTGAGATAAGAGGGTATGAATTATGGGTATAGATTGCTGGAGGTGTTTATGATATTTTGAATAACCTTTTTTGGTGGGAAAATTATATTGAAGACAAGCCTTGCTCTGAAATGCGCTGTAACTTCTGTAGAATTGCACTATTAAGTAAACTAGGGGCAGTCATTTGTTTTTTTTTTCCCTGCAGCTATGCTGGCTGACCATAATAAGTTTGTATCTTCTCTAAATTGTTAGTTCAGTGCGTATTGTAACTTTTCCTGGTAAAATCCTTCTTCTGTAAATGATTTATTAATAATCATCACTTGAATGAATGTGATATGTATGGGGAGTCACACATGGTAAGCATTTATAGCATGTGTTTATGTAGTTGCCATTTTTTATGAAGTAGATTTTGCATCTTAGTTAGTACTGTCAAATGCAAATATTGGGTTGACAAAGTTGGTTACAGACCTATGTGCATTCATAAGGATAGATTGCTTGTAGTATTTGTTTACAGTGATATTCTGGGAAATAATTGCAAATTTTAAATATTTGGATTGCATTTTCATTATTGGAGCTAACTTAGATACAAAGTTTTATTCCTACATGAACTAATTTTGTCTTCATTGTCATCTCCCTTCTTAATCATATTGTTACCTCATAGAACAGTAAATGCACACAGCAACTCTCTGCCTGTCGGCTACCTTTTTTTAATTCAATTTTATTATTTAGAATCTATTTATAGAGCTGTTGCATAGTAGTAGTAGTAGCTCTGCTGTTGTTAATCTTAGTGGCATAATATATTAGATTTCCTTGTTCTTTCCCTTCTGGTACTTCCTTTCTTCATTTCTAAATCGGATGCATCTTTTCTATTTGGTTAAAAACCTGCTTTTGGAGGCTTTGGATCCGCTCCTGGGCAAACAAGTCCATTTGGAAGCACAGGTCAGCCATCGCAGCCAGCTTTTGGGCCCGGACTTTTTGGAGCTTCTACTCCATTTGGTGCCTCGACTCCTTCTCCATTCGGTGCCACTTCCACTTCTGCTTTTGGTGCATCCAGTGCATCTGCATTTGGAGCCAGTAGTGCCCCTGCATTTGGAGCCACTAGCACACCTGCCTTTGGAGCCACTAATACCCCTGCTTTTGGAGGTACTAGTGCCCCAGCTTTTGGGTCTACAACCACACCCTCCTTCGGATCAACTCCAACCTCTGTATTTGGTAGCACAGGATCTGTATTTGGTTCGTCAACTTCGTCAGTCTTTGGCACTGGAGGTGCATTTGGTGCTTCTAGCACTCCTGCTTTTGGATCTTCTAGTACACCTGCATTTGGGGGCTCAAGTACTCCTGCTTTTGGCTCCTCAAATAGTCCAGCTTTTGGCGTTTCAGCAACAGGTTTTGGGGCTTCCAGCACTCCTTCCTTCAGCTTTGGTTCTTCTCCAGCATTTGGGCAGTCAGCCTCTGCTTTTGGTAGTAGCCCTTTCTCATCATCATCTCCTTTTGGACCCCAGATAGGTTAGTAATTTCTATTTTCAGATAATTTTAATTATAATGTGTACTAGTTGACCACATTCTCTTATTCAGTGATACAGAAGGGGTTTGGAGGTTCTTTCAAGTTTTTTAATGGACTTTATTAGCAGTAGTAGTAAGTACTTTCCTAATGCAGGAAGTCAGGCTGCAACACCGACTTTTGGGAGCCCTGGATTCGGGCAGTCAGCTTTTGGAGGTCAGCAACGTGGAGGAAGTAGAATAACCCCTTATGCAGTTACCGTCGAGCCAGATGCTAGTGGCACGCAACCGGCTGGAAAGTTATTGTCCATATCAGCAATGCCTGCATATCTAAGTAAGACCCATGAGGAGCTTAGATGGGAGGACTATCAGTTGGGAGACAAAGGTAAAGTCAAGGCTACTGACCAATAAAGTGATGCTAATTGCTCTTTTCTTGCGCTCACATACATGTGTTTCTAATTAATTTACAGGTGGACCAAATCCTGCTGGTCAATCTGTTGGTGTCAATCCCTTTGCTGCATCTTCTTCAACTCCAGCAACACCCTTCGGTGGACAGTCTTCTCCATTTTCCTCCACCACACCTTCTAATCCATTTTCCTCCACTGCAGCTTCTAACTTGTTCTCCTCTACAACATCCAATCCATTTGCTCCAAAACCCTTCAGCACAGGATTTGGCTCAGCATCTAGTACTTCACTCTTTGGTTCTACATCCTTATCTGCGACTTCCGTCTTTGGAACCCCAACAACACCTGCTTTTGGAGCTAGTACATCTTCGTCCCTATTTCCTACTGCAGGCCAATCCACTTTTGGGACAACTCCAATTTTCAGTTCCACCCCAGGTGCTGCAGGAATCAGTTCTGGTTTTACCTCTCAGTCCTCTCCATTGTTTTCATCAATTACCCCTTCATTCCCCCAGACAAGTTCTAGCTTTGGACAGCCTGTTACCCCCTTTGGTCAGACTACTGCTTCTTTTGGCCAAAGTAGTACTCCTTCCCTTGCTCAAACAAATATATTTGCCACACCTTCCGCTGGGTTTTCGATGGCTTCATTCTCTAGCACTCCGTCGTGGCTCACTTCTAGCAGTGCCAGTGGATTCAGTCAGACAACTGTGAGTGGTGTTTTATTTTACTATTTTTCTTGTAATTTTATGCTGGTTATTTCAAACGTAATTTGTTTATGGCAGCCTCAAGTCTTTTATTTGTTCAGGTCTTCAAGAATTCTATTCAAAGTTCTTAATTAAAGCTTGCCAATTATAATGTCGAGTTTTGTTTGTTGAATCTGTAGCCCTCCTTTTCATCACCATTCCAGTTGTCTCAACCTCCTCAGACAAGTAGTGCTTTTGTGTTTTCCAACTTGTCTCAGCCCCAACCAGGTGACTTTATTATTGGTTATCCATATGATTGCTAGTTTTTTGTATTTCCTCCAGTGGCTGTTGTTAACTTTATTTCTCTTCTGCCTTCTACCTGTTGCAGGTGCACAAAATATTTTTGGGCAGAATAACATTGCACAATCGTATGTCCCATGTCAACCATTTTTTTTGGATATTTAAGTTGAATTCCATTAACTGTGAATGATCATATACAAAATGTACATCCATCAACTGTGAATGATGATATGATCATGTTCTGTGTCTTTATTTTAACTTTTGACTTTGCCTTTCGCATGCTAGAGTATATTTATGCATGCTCATGTGATGTACTTTTTATATCTTTTAGTTGTAACATAAAATTCATGATATCTTCATATGACAGGTCAGCCAACCTGAGCTCCACAGCTTTGCAGGTGGCTCCTCTTTCCACTAATCCATTTGGAACGCTTCCAGCAATGCCTCAAATATCATTTGGCCAAGCTGGAACTGGTCCTTCTATTCAATATGGAATTTCAAGCATTCCTGTGAGTCAAATGTTGATACCTAAGATCTGCTTTTTAAATACTTTGTTTCAAAGTTTACTTACACATTTTATCTTCATCTTAGGTTGTGGATAGACCTGCTCCTGTAAGAGTGTCATCACTGTTGACATCTCGACACCTATCTCAGACGCGGATGAGGTTGCCTGCTAGGAAATATCATCCTAAGGACAACCGTCCAAAGGTGGGATGTTGATTGTGTAGTCTGAAGAAATTCTCAAAACACCTGTATTTTATATTTATTTACGTAACGATTTTTTTAAAATTATTAGCTGATTCATTGTTTGTGTCATTTTTTGTGCTTGATTGCTGTAAGGTCCCCTTCTTCAGTGACCAAGAAGAAACACCCAGCACTCCAAAGGCTGATGCTCTTATCATTCCCAGGGAGAACCCAAGAGCTCTGGTCATCCATCCTGAGTATTGGTCTTCAAGAGCCAGTGCAGAGAAAGCATCTCCTGTCAATAACGCATTCACTATACCTGAAAATGGTAAATTTTAATAAACTATCTTTAATGTCCTTGGCAGAGAATGTCAGAATGATCTGGTTTGGATGTGAAGTGGAGCTTTTTCCTTGGGGCAGGATTGGGCTTGAGCTTGTTATAATTAAGGTTTATTAGAATATTCTTTGTGTGAAGTGCTTTTGATGTTTGAATTCTTGCAAAGGAATGTATTGCTTGCTAATTCTATTATCTCTCCTAATTTCTAATTTGGTTTTTCCCTCTTGTCTTAGTAATTTTAGGCTCTTCACATTCTGATTATAAAATTGATGCCTATTACCTGGTGGTATGTCGGTATGATATTGAGCAATGGGGGCCAATTGTAGTAGAGGAAAATTTCCTTTTCTCCTCACTACAGTTATTTATTTTTAAAATTCATTGTCACTGTTGGCTTAACACTGTTGGCATTGCATTCTGTATAACTGTATACTTTGCTGAATTTGTTTACTTTGATGTGATTTAGGTAAAATGAATGGGGTTTCAACTGCAAATGGTCAAAGAACTGTGGATAAAGGCAGTAAGTATTTTCTGAGAAATCATTGAAATGAAAACAGGCTTATAAAGAACCCTTGATGTTATTTGGGTGGTTTTAAATGTATGTTCTCTCAATTGATACTGGTCTTCCATCATGTTACAGAAACACCAGTGGAAGATGGGCACCTGGGGGAGCTGCCTAGTTGTGCCAAAGTTGTTCAGAAATCAAATGGGGTGCATGAAGACCATGCTCAGAAGGGTGATTCCTACAAAACTTTGACAAGTAACCGGGCCGGGGAGGCTGCAATTGTATATGAGCACGGGGCTGACATTGAAGCTTCAATGCCGAAGCTGCGCCACTCAGACTACTATACGGAACCTAGAATCCAGGAACTGGCTGCCAAGGAGAGGGCTGAACCAGGCTTCTGCTGCCATGTGAAGGACTTTGTGGTGGGTCGCCATGGCTTTGGAAGCATCAAATTTATGGGCGAGACAGATGTCCGGAGGCTTGATCTTGAGTCCCTTATTCAGTTCAATAATCGGGAAGTGATTGTATACATGGATGACAGCAAGAAGCCCCCTGTGGGACAAGGCCTCAATAAGCCAGCAGAGGTAACTCTCCTTAATATAAAATGCTTTGACAAGAAGACTGGGAAGCAGTATACAGAAGGACCGAAGATTGAAAAGTACAAGGAGATGCTGAAGAAGAAGGCAGGGGATCAGGGTGCTGAGTTCATTTCATATGACCCTGTGAAGGGAGAGTGGAAATTTAGAGTGGAGCACTTCAGCAAGTATGAGCTCATGGATGATAGCGATGAAGCATGGGAGCTGGGTGATGATGCCAATAACCTATAAAAGTCAGTCATGCAGATGATCGACATATGACCATGGAATGGTTGTGGGTGCTGTTCCAGTCTTGAGTTTTATTTTGTTTGTATAGGACTAGGGGATCACTTGTGGTTGGTGTCAAGCGAAGTGCTGATTCTGGCTCATGTCCTACAAGTTGCATGTCTTATATTGGTCTTTTTGCTGAAGTCGAGCCCTTGCTGTAATCTTCTTTTGCCAGTTTTCATTGTTTTGCGGTTTTCTGCTTTCTCTCTCTTGGTGCTTTCTCAAGTATGATAGATGTGGCGTAGAAGCAAAAGGGGGAAACAGAGTTGTTCTGCAGTATATTGTAATTTCTGTTTTCAGTATCTTTTATCCTATAAACATTCTTGGTTTGGAAGTAGTTTTCTAATATCAATAGTGGAAAGATGTCTACTTGAAAACTTGAATTGCTTTGCATTGCTGGTGGAAGCTTCTCCATAGCCGAGACCATCATGAAATGCTGAAGTCGACCCACCAAGATTGTGGATTGCTTAAAGTGAACAACATTTAGAGCCTCTAACCTCTAGGGCCCTCGGAAAAAGACATTGAGTTTGATCCTATATCATGACATGTGTATTGCGTAAGATGTGCTAAAATGTGTCATGCGTTAGTTGATAAAGAAAAAAAGCAGGCTCTTGGAATTATGCTTGTTCGTAAACATGACAGTGTCTTGAGATCACTCCCAAACAACAGGAACCAAAGAGACGACAAATTAAGAACCAGAAGGCCAGGGAGCAGCTGTGAGTTATGTAACAGACAGGCTTCTTCGGCCATTCCTCCATCACCGTAAAATAATTCCAGGCAAGACGTCAACTTTTATCAACTGTTGTATGATCTAGTTAACACCAGCCCTTTCCAATGGCTGTGCTGAATATGGGGCAAGGAATGTGTCAACAAAAGCGCAGAATGCCCCCTTCTATGTGGTGATTCCGTCCGGCATGTTTCCATTCCTGTGCACCAAAACATGGGGCATGATCCCTCTGCTTCCAAACAAAGTTAAGATCGGCAACTTCATTATGGCTCTTCGCTCTCTGCTTCAGAGGAAACAGGATGAGGAGCATCTCGATATGGAATCGATAGCAGGAAGTTGAAGTATGCATACTTCATGTCATATTGCATGTCATACCCTAAAAGACAAGATATGGCTTAGAACTGCAGCTCGGTGTCCGAACAAAAGCACTATACTGAGTAAGAATGAAGAGGATGCACGTCTTACAGTAATTGACTGCAATAGTGAGTCCTCGCTCATCTGGACTCTGTCGGACATGATGGAACCACATACTCGGTCTGCGTGACATAAAATGGCAAGGTCAGAATGCGTTCAGCATATCAAGCTTGGGTCACATAATTTTTCTGCCTTTAAGGGACCTAATTTCCATGCCTGATGAACTTACTCCGATGCCAGAGTCTGAAGGGTACGAGAAGTAAAAGCTTTTCATACGGCAGAAATGTGAAGCAAACATCAAATTCAAATCCAAAGAAAAAGATCAATTTATCCAGATAATTTAATGCCACATCAAATTCACTTTCTTATGGAAACTCAAGTTTTCAGCTATGAGAAATGATCCTATGCGGTTCAAAAAACAAGCTTTATAGAAAAAGAGTTCAGACTAGGTTTCTTCTCCAGACAGAGATTGCTTTACTGTTCCTCCAACAGAAATAAGGAGATAAGCAGTCACATCGAGAGAACCAACATTAGAACATACAGGCAAGATTTAATAGCATACAAAGCAAAACTGACAAATCGGCAGCCTACACACCCAGAAAGATTTTTGTTATACAACCCTACAAATATTAAAAGAAAGGAGAGATAGTAAATTAAGAACTTACAGGTACAAAATTTCTCCAGGCTTGACGGTACACTCAAATGGCTTGGGGCCATTGAAATACAAAGGGAAATTCTCCATCTCACCATCTAGATCCTCCTGAGAAGGGTAAGGATTCACACTGCACCAAGGAACCTGCCTCTTAGGCTCCTCAAGTTCCAACTTGAATTCTCCAGTTTCCTGAAAGCCCCATCAAGAAGTAAAAAGATGAAACCTGAGTAGAGAAACCTATTTTATTTCATCAGAATCACCATACAGTTGAAATACTGAGAAACAACACAGGAGTATGGATCCTGTTGAGATGCAGATGTTCTTGCACTTTATCACTTCACAACTATGCCAAGGGATCATGAACAGGCAAATGAGTTGTTATATTAGTGAATAAATTGACAAACTAAATTTGTCATTTTTTACCTTAAATTCCAATTGTTGGTGGAAGTGCATTAATTCTACTATGTATGAGCAGCCGCTAAAGAGTACATAGACTCATATATCTAGACAAGGTTCTATTTTCCACATATTATTTAAGTCAGAAAGAAATACATGAAGCTAAAAAAATTTGTTAACCCAACTTTTCTTGCATTTATTCATCTTTACAACTATCAAGGTTTACAATAAGCAAGTTATGTTCAATTCAAACAAACTAAACTGCATCATTTTAAGGCCCGATCCAGAGTTTATGTAACAGCAGTTATCTTCAGCTCAAGTTTTGTTGCATTTTCACGGTTTCACATCCCTGTCAAGCTTTATTTGGAACAAGTAACTGAAGCACCAATAACCTGAACTGTCTTGCATTTATTCTTAGTTTAACAACCTGCTCAGAGTGCATATAAATGGACTTGTTTTCAGCACTATTGTCAGGGCAAAGTTTGGTTTTTTTTTTTTTTGGCTGCATATAAGCGACACACAAGAGTATATAAGCAAGAAACAGGACCATCACTGTAGAAGGAAGTGCATTGGGTGTTCGTGACGTGGTTCAAAGAAAGCTAACTAAGAGAAACTGCACACCTCAGAATACAAATACTGTGCTGCTGGGTATTCTCTTGTATACATCCGATGAATGTCAGTCGGTGGAAGGAGAAGGAAATGCTTCTCTCCACATACAACGGCATAGAGATTCTCATAGTGGTCCTTGTGGAAGGACGTCTCGGACCAGTGGGTCCCAATCCAGAGATTCACGGCTTCTGGGAGGCAACCAAGGGCCTCAGTTGCCCATGGGATGTGTGGGTCACAGTCAGAAGCCAAGGCAGAGTACTCAGAGCGGAAGCAGTCATTCTGCTGTTGGGCATAAGCAACAAAATTGGACCTGATTATATGATCATCACAGTGAGAATAGCCTAGAGGCTTTGCATTTGACCGGTATCGACAGTTGACAGGTTGCTTCTCATTTCTATAACAAAGCTATAGATCAAACCATCACAAGAAAATAGTTTGATATCTAATTATTATAGTTTATTATTGTTGTATCGGTTACATGGGCACATAAATGCAAGCTTTGGTGTAATAACATCCCTTTTAACCTGATTCCCATCTCTTTCAAACTCAACTAATCCTTTTTAACCCAACAAAAACAATGGAAAATATGTTTGACTGAAAAATTAATGCCTAGTTAACAAACAAAATTGGGTACTTGGCCAACAAAGAATTAGACCACCCATTTTCCTATTATTTTCAAAAAATTAACCCTTTTCAATTTCATCAAAATCATTTTCCTAATTTTGCGAAAATTTCCGAGAAAAATTTAGAAGAAAAAAAGGTCATTTTTTCTCTCCACTTCCAATCCAGTGCAACGCTTTCACCCAGAGACAATCCAATGCACAGGAGAAAAGGTAGAACTTGTTTTCCTCCGACAAAGAAATTAACTGTGTTGGTAAGACGAAGTAAATGAACATACTCGGGGTTGCTTCGGTAGATGAGATCGAGCGCCTCGGGAAAGGGCAAGCGCTGCGTCTTAGCAGAGGCGAAGCAGAGGGACGGCGGCGGCGCGTTCGGACTCGGGGCGAGGGCATCGGCGCGGCCGTCGGGGGTGAGGTGGACGGAGACCGAGGAGGAAGAGAGGGAGCGGGTGAGGTAATCATCGCTGCGCCAGAGGTCGAGTGCGGGCCAGTGGAGGGTGGCGTTGGAGATTATGCAGGGTTTGTTGGGGGAGACGAAGTCCCTGAGGAACCGGAGAGGGGTGGGAGGTGAGGTCAAGCGCTCGATCCGGGAGCTGTTGCCTAGTGTTAGGTCTCGGACCTCCTGCCAGAGAGCCTCGATCTCCTTCATTCGCTTCAACTCTGTAACAGTGGAAAGAAGCTCGGACTCGGACTCGGAGGAGCCGCGGGCTAACCCCCCTTCACGGCCGCAAGGGTTTGGCCTAAAATTGTGCCCACTGCGCAAAATTTCCTTGTTCTCAAGCAGTGATCAAATTCAATTAGGATGGGTCAGTCAATGCATCGTCGAAAAAACGAGGTGCAATTCGACATCTGGGAAGACAAGCCTGGGGTGCCCAAATGGCATCGCAAGCTCTGGTGTGAGTCTAACACTGCCACTGCCACTGCCATGACTAGGTTGTGGCTCCATGTTAAAGCCGATGCTGAGCCACAGCTGGTCTCGTCGACTTATTCACATTAATGCCCGATCTGTCTGGACATTAGTTGGATGAACCTCACCAGGAAGAGGAGATCTCACCGCTTCACAACCACACCATACCCTTGTTTCTTATTACCACCTAAAAATTTGAATATTATTATTATTATTAAAAAAAAGTATATTTTAAATTTAATTTAAATATTCTTTCTCCATTTTAGGGTCGTGCATTTTTAAATTTTATTATAATTCATTAATTAACACAATAAAAAATTATGTATGACATTTGACCCATGTTTTATCATTTTCTTCCCCCCATCTTCCATTTTATATGAAAATTTTAATAATGAGATTTACAATTTTAAAAAAATTCAAGTATTTGGAAATGTGCAATATGTTGCTGCTATGCCCAATTATTGATCATTACATTTTACCTTTCTGAATCTCTCCGTCATATCTATGCTTCCAGTATATCACCACTACCCAGCGAAGACTGTACTCTTCTTGTCTTGACGAGTAATTAGACGGCGTGACCTCCGGTGAGAAGGTGGTGGAAGATGAGAATGTTGCTTTGACACGGGTGCCCTCCGGCCACCCGCCGCCTCCCAGTCCCCGCTCCCTGGGAGGTGGCACCGGCTGACACTAATCCGTCCAACTGGAGACACGTTTCTGCCAATGTAGAAACCTTCCAGTAAATGTTTTTTTTTAAATTAATTTTTTTGTGATGAATTTCCAGTAAAAGACAGTCGATTTAAAAGAGCGTTCGACAACTCAACACTTGAATGGAAAATCGAAATAATAATAATAATAAAATCCAATTTTATCGTGCCGGCACCTTTTTTATAATAATAAAAATGAAAATTGTAAAAAAAGGAGGAGATAAACGAGATACTGTGTAAATAAGATGTCAGACACAGAAATGGTCCTTCCTCCTTCCCTTTATCAGTCGACAGAACATACACGACTGAGAAGCAAAAACCCTAGTAGAAAAGACGGCCGCAGGCCGCCAACCGCCTCTGCTCCTCCTCCTCCTCCTCCCCCCCTGACCTCCTCTGTTCTCGGGTATCAGCTGCTCCGAGCTTCTCTCTTGTCGTCGTAGCCTGCTGTACCTCCTCCATACCCGGCCAGGCCGCTGCTCTCTGGTCTCGGTCCGTCGGTCGGCTCCTCCTACGCTACTCCTGCCTGCCCCGGCGCTGTTCGTCTCCTCTGCTCTCGGCTGCAGGCTGCTCACCGTCTCTCTCCGGTAATCCAACCACTATGAACGACTCCTTCTAACCTTCTACAAGCATGGGTCAATTAATGCTGTTAGGAAGATTCTATTCATATTTTATTTGCCTTTTTTATCTCGAAAATTTCAAGGAAGACAACTGCCTGTACATCGTATAAGTATTCAGCTTGACATTCAATGAAGACAATAAGCGATCGAGACTATTAGATTTTTCACACTAGTTTTGTATAATAGGAGACGTGCGAATCTGTTTCTGAAGTTTGAGTTTGATTGCTAAACGATTTTCCAGACTCGTTTAATAAGATTTCGGGAAATTTAATCGTAACAATCTCGCTCACCCTCGGCAATTCTAAACTCGAAGGCAGATAATCGGGGGCAGATTTATATTCTCCTCTTGATACTACTTGTGATATTGGATTTCTTGTCAGTTCTACGTATTTCGTAGCGCATCCCGCGGCTGTACAAAAAGTGATTTACCACAAGGCATGTTCTTTGTTGAAATGAAGCCGTCACTTCTCTGTTGTCGATGCTACTCATGTTCTGAACTATGATTCTTAAGTTGTGGATAGCCATGCGTGTCTTTTCCGGTATGCGTTTAACTTCAATGGGTATATAAGTTTTTCCAGCAACCGATGTTAAAATGAGTTTAATTTTGCAGCTTCCTTTGTGTTTTGTGTCGATATTTGTGGTTGTACATGTGACCGGATTGAAATCATCCATGCATTCCTGATTTCATTAACCATTGCTTGTAAATTAATAGAAAGCATCACTGTTAGGATAAGTTTGCACAGTGAATGTTATCTTGATCTATTTTGATTTCATTAACAATTGCTTGTAGATACATTGTTCGATTCGATATTTTGACCATAGAATTTTGATATAATTCCTATGATATGATATGCGAATCATGATCCTCGTTATTTTCATAAATAGGACAATTGAGTTGGAACAATCTATCCACCAATAAATATATTGCAAAAAATTATGCCTTAAAATTTATTTCAACTTAAGCATTTAATTATGACAAAAATTGAGCTAATTATTTGATTTTTACCCCTTTATCAATATTCAGTTTAGTATTTTATTACAAAGGTAATTTGTGGTGGCCCAGGCCAGGTGACCCGAAGCATGAATAATTCATGCCTGGGCAGCACATTTCGGGCCGTGCCATCACAGTTGGAATATTTGGGCCAGCCTGAATTGGCAAGTCTAATGTAGATTTGTCAACCTGACCCACTCATTGACCCAATAAGTCTTCGGTATAAGCCCATGGATGGCCCAGTATAATATGGATACTTTCTTAGGAAACTTACTGAAAGAGAACCATTAAACTCACTTCTCAGAAAAGAGCGGTGCTTCAATGTTTGGTTTTGTGGCTGCTTCTGCTCCCACCACCTCTGGAGCCACAGCTGCTGCAGCGACCGCTGTCCTGACCTCTCCTCTTCACCTGTCAAACCACTGGAGAGCCAACGTTTCCCCTTCTAGCTCCCATCAGGTATTCCCATTTCTGTAGTACCCCTCTAGGCTTCTCTTTTGACTTGTTTAATCCTGTTTAGTTCTCATTCTCATATCCATTTCTTGCTTGGACATTGGCTCTCAGGCTTCAATCTTGATCCATTCTTGTTCGCGCTCGAGTCCTATTTGTATCAAAGCAATGGCTGCTGAGGCTGAAATTATTTCAATGCCAAAGACTGAGTCACATTCCTCTGCTTCTTGTACTATGCTTTTTACTCAATTTTCTAAAATAGAAATTCAATTTTTTTTTCTTTTGAATAAATAGAATAAGAATAAACTTTGAGTTGATCCAGGCTGAAGTGTAGCATTGTCGTTGTTATAAGTCTTTGGGGGAAAAAATCAATTTTTTTAGTGCTCTTATCTCACACTTGAGTCCTATTTACAGGTAACAAGCGGGCACTAATATCGCTGTCAGACAAACATGAATTGGCATTTCTGGGTAGGGGACTTCATGAATTGGGGTAAATATTTGAAAACTTATTCATATCAGTGTGTCCCTGATGAGAGGATGACCTGCTTAGAATGGCAACCACTTTATGTCTTTGCTTATGGTCTATTCAGGTACACGATCGTTTCAACTGGAGGGACAGCAACTGCTTTGGAAGCTGCTGGTTTGCCTGTCATCAAAGTGGAACAACTCACTTCTCTCCCTGAAATGGTCAGTTAAGTTTGTTATTGGATTCTGAAATTTGATGATTCGCTTATCATATTCTCTCATATAATTATCATTAGAGGCTCACCTTCTTAGAAAGTTACTCTTTCTTTGTTGGACCACAACTGACATTTTTCTCCTGTGTACTAGCTACTCAGGACAAATCCATTTTCTAACAAGTAGATTATGTTGGTCTTATTTTGCAGCTTGACGGCCGCGTGAAAACTCTTCATCCTAACATTCATGGGGGAATACTTGCACGCCGAGATCAAAGTCATCACATGGAAGCACTTGATAAACATGGAATTGGTAAGTTGTTATGCAGGATAGGGTTATACTTAATTGGGAACCAGTATTTTAGAAGTATATTATGTTCGTAATTGAATACATATATTAATGAAGACATCATTATATTCCTCTTTGATTGTGCTAATTTATATATTACACCTAATGAAACCCTGCATCATCAAATGCATTGTATGTGAGATTGAGCTGATTAAATGTCAAATTGCCTAATTGCAGGTACTTTTGATGTTGTTGTGGTGAACTTGTATCCGTTTTATAAGAGAGTTACAGCTGGAGGCAGCATTGAATTTGAGGATGGAATTGAAAACATTGATATTGGTGGTCCTGCCATGATTAGAGCTGCTGCGAAGGTCAGCATTAAAATTTGGTTCTATGGCTCTAAGAACTGCACTAATTATTGTGCCATCATTAACTTCTTTCTCTTCCCCAAATTGCCCAGCTATTCCATAAGCTTGATATCAATTCAAATCGTTTGCACCTCTTCATGATAGTGCCACCTGTAAATCGTAGATAGTTTTAGTACGTTTTTGAACACTTGCTTTGCTTAAAGTACTTTTAGTCTTAAACCAACATTTGAAGAGTGGTTCTTTTGCTTTTGATATCTGCTGACATGTGTACACTAAACAGAATCACAAGGATGTCCTAGTGGTTGTTGATTCGGAAGACTATCCTGCACTTCTGGAGTTTCTCAAGGGAAGCAAAGAGGATCAACAGTTCCGCAGGAAACTTGCTTGGAAGGCTTTTCAACATTGTGCTTCTTATGATTCTGCAGTTTCAGAATGGCTTTGGAAACAAACTGATGGAGGTATCCATTAAATTAGTCTGTTTGCTTAAAGAGATACTTCGTCGATTTCAAGTGCATGCTTGTAACAATGATAACCTGTTCAAACTCATGATTTCTCCCAGAAAATTCTTTGCTTAAGCGTTCAATTTTCAGCATTGATCTTTCTTCCTGTTTTAGCAGAGAAGTTCCCTTCAGATTTGACCATACCCCTCTCTTTGAAGAGCTCTCTTCGTTATGGTGAAAATCCTCATCAGAAGGCTGCATTTTATGTGGATAAGAGGCTTGCTGAGGTTAATGCAGGAGGTATTGCAACAGCTGTACAGCACCATGGAAAGGTTAGGGGTTTCTTGTTCCATTCCTTATGAATTTTGTTGTACAAAATTTTCAAACAGATAAGAACGTTTTTTGGTTTGGTTTGAGAAGCTGAGGCAGCTACCATTTGTCTGCATAAGCATTGACTTGGTCTTAGATGATAGAGGTTACAAAAGGTCCTAGATTTCCACCTTCTCCTAATTTTAGATAATAAAGGTAAAAAATTTTGGATTCGCACCTTTTCATTCTTTGTATTTAATATTTGTCAACAGTGTCTGCATTTGATTTCATATTGATTTCATGTTGATGTTCAAATGAGTTTGGAACAGGAAATGTCTTATAATAACTACCTGGATGCTGATGCTGCTTGGAATTGCGTGTCCGAGTTTAAGAGCCCAACATGTGTCATTGTGAAGCATACAAATCCTTGTGGTGTGGCTTCACGTAATGATATCCTTGAAGCTTATAGACTAGCTGTGAAAGGAGATCCAGTTAGTGCATTCGGTGGTATTGTGGCCTTTAATGTAGAAGTTGATGAGGTAAGTTCTGCCTTTTTTAAAAAACAATTATGTTCAACAATTCTTCATTGGTTAAAACACGCCATATTAACTGAACTTGAGAAGAATTCATAACTTTGGAACCTAAAATATTTTCTACACCTATATCTAGAATTTGGCTAGGGAAATAAGAGAGTTTAGAAGTCCAACAGATGGTGAAACTCGCATGTTTTATGAGATAGTGGTCGCGCCTAAGTACTCGAAGAAAGGGCTTGAAGTCCTTCGAGGGAAATCTAAGACATTGAGAATTCTGGAGGCATCCAAAAACGAGAGAGAAAAGCTCTCATTGAGACAAGTTGGTGGAGGATGGCTTGCTCAGGATTCAGATGATTTGACTCCGGAAGGGATTCAATTTAGTGTTGTCTCAGAGAAGAAACCAACAGAAAGTGAGCTCAGTGATGCCGAGTTTGCTTGGCTTTGTGTTAAGCACGTCAAGAGTAACGCTATTGTGATTGCCAAGGTACATTGCCTATGTCTGATCATTTCTGTGTGAAATACTAATACTATGGTATGATTTGAGTTGGATTATTTACTGTGGCGAATATAAATAATCTGTGAGATTGGTTAGAATAACTGCATGTTGGGCATGGGTAGCGGGCAACCTAACCGGTTGGAGAGTCTGAGGATTGCTTTGAAGAAGTCCGGAGAGGAGGTTAAAGGGGCAGCATTAGCAAGTGATGCATTCTTCCCATTCGGTAATTACTATCCTCAAAGTGATTTGTTTTTCATATTTGTTCATTAGCGAGGATTATGGTACCCATCTGAGTGATTTTCTTGTTTTTAACAAAAGCATGGAAAGATGCTGTGGAGGAGGCATGTGAGAATGCCATCTCTGTTATTGCTGAGCCAGGAGGTAGCATCAGAGATCAGGATGCAATCGACTGCTGTAACAAATATGGGGTATCGCTCCTCTTCACCAACGTAAGGCACTTTAGGCATTGATTAGTCAGCCACCTTGTAATACTAAAAAAAAAAGGTTGTTATTGTCTATGTGGCATGGAATTGTATGCTGGGCTTTGAGATTTAGTCATGTATCCTTGTTGCGGCAGAGAATAGGAGCTCCACCAAAACATAGCATGTGGAGGGGATGATTTTCTTCTAGTAAATGCTCAGATTCATGGCTCACTTTCATCATTCAGTATTATTTCTCTCTAACAACATGCCCATATTTGGAACAACAGTAAGTTTATGGGATAACGTATGCAAATATTATAATAGCAGTAGAACATGAAATACTTTTGACCTTGGCATAGGTTGGAACAGCATCGATCATGCATTTAGGGTTGCTCCAGGCTCGAGCTTATTCTCATGGATTGGATTACTAGTGTCTGATAAATTACTGACCTTACATGTCACTCTGGGATTTAATAGTAGAATGAATGGAACAATAAATATATGACACTGGTTCGTTCATGAAGTGTTAGGATGACACGAAACAACCACACAAGCACTGAGATGATGTTAATTTGATTGTGAAAAATCTGCCTTGGACACGACTATATAGGAGCATGCTAGAAAAGACAATTTATGAGAGAATTATCTGAAGCAGTTACTGTGCCAACAATTAGAGCAAGTCTGGCACTTTATTTGTGTGATAATAATGCAGCTGAGATTCGTTCGATGGGTCGTGCAGAGTCGATAAAACCTGTAATACCTACAGTAGATTTAGACAGAACTATCATTTGCCAGAGGTAAACAGAGTGGGCAAAAGTGCGTTGTGCTGTCAGTTGAGTTTAAGGGATTTCTCTTTTGTAGTTAAAAAGCTTGAGGAGTTTTAGGTATAGTTTTTAAAATTGGATTGAATTGGAAATCAATATAGGAATGAGTTTATGGATCATGTGGGTTTAATAAATAATATTAATAATATAATATTAGTAATAAATTTATATAAATTATAATTTGAATATGATTTATGATAAAAATTATTAATATAACTATTATATTAAACAAAAGTTTAACATCAAATATAAATTTAAATTTAATAAAATATATACATTATAATAGATATATTATAATAAGTTTTATTTTTGTAATTTTAATTCGATCGATTTTTTTACTGGTTCAATTAGATTCATCGGTCGGATTGGGGACTAACCGATTCAACCGGATTTGATCTCATTGAAAGTGCAATTGGATCTCTTATAAGAACGACCAATACGATTTTCAAAACTATGGTTTTAGGTATGGTAGTTTTCCCGAATAAATTATCGGTGTCCAGTCTATCTCCTACAATACACATCTTCGAGCAACTTATGTTAAACCTTATATAGAGACAACTACACATCATGCTTGGTTTAAATCCATAGCTACTAATAAGTTGAATGTTTGCATTGATGTGGGGAGATCCCCAAATCCATGAGTTATTTAAGCAATTTGCCTTAACGTAAGTCTTGCACAAGTTGGAAGTAATTATGTAAGTTACATAAAACGGGTTGAGAATTGAAAAAGAAAATCAAAATCTCAAATGCCTCCCAAGTCCTGGGGGAATTTCAACTGAACACATCCACCCCCACATCTTAATAATCAGATCATTTGCTAACGCAAGGCATACTACTGGTAAAACATCTATGAACGCACTCCATAGTTATCTCTTATATTAAATATCATTTCTACTAAGGAGCTAGTAGGCCTTCGTCCCTATTTCCTACTGCAGGCCAATCCACTTTTGGGACAACTCCTTCAAGTTTCAGATCCTACCCCAGGTGCCACGGGGAATCAGTTCTGGTTTTACCTCTCAGTCCTCTCCATTGTTTTCACCAGTTACCCCTTCATTCACCCAGACAGATTCTAGCTTTGGACAGCTCGTTACCCTCTCTGGTCAGACTACTGCTTCTTTTGGCCAAAGTAGTACTCCTTCCCTTGCTCAAACAAAAATATTTGCCGCACCTTCCGCTGGTTTTCGATGGCTTCATTCTCTAGCACTCCGTCATGGCTCACTTCTAGCAGTGCCAGTGGATTCAGTCAGACAACTGTGAGCGGCGTTTTATTTTACTATTTTTCTTGTAATTTTATGCTGGTTATTTCAAACTTAATCTGTTGATTGCAGCTTCAAGTCTTTTGTTTGTTCAGGTCTTCCAGGTTTCTATTAGAAGTCCTTAACTAAAGCTTGCCGATTATAATGTTGAGTTTGTTTGTTGAATCTGTAGCCCCTTTTTCATCACCATTCCAGTTGTCTCAACCTCCTCAGACAGGTAGCGCTTTTGGGTTTTCCAACTTGTCTCGGCCCCAACCAGTTAACTTTGTTATTGGTTCTCCACGTAATTGCTAGTTTTTGTATTTTCCTCAATTGGCTGTTGTTAACTTCATTTCTCTTTCTGCCTTCTACCTGTTGCCGGTGCACATAATATATTTGGGCAGAATAACATTACACAATCATATGTCCCGTGTCTTTTTTTTCTTTTTTTTTTTTGAATAATTAAGTTGAATTCCATTAACTGTGAATGATCATATGCAGAATGTACATCCATCAGTAACTGTGAATGATCATACGGTCATGTTCTCTGTCTTTATTTTAACTTTTGACTTTGCCTTTCGCATGCTAGAGTACTTTGGTGCGTGCTCATGCGATGTATGTTTTATATCTTTCAGTCGTAACATAAAAGTTCATGATATCTTCATATGACAGGTCAGCCAACCTGAGCTCCGCAGCTTTGCAGGTGGCTCCGCTTTCCCCTAATCCATTTGGAACTCTTCCAGCAATGCCTCAAATATCATTTGGCCAAGCTGGAACTGGTCCCTCTATTCAGTATGGAATTTCGAGCATCCCTGTGAGTCAAATGTTGATACCTAAGATTTGCTTTTTAAATACTTTGTTTCAAAGTCTATTTATACATTTTATCTTCATCTTAGGTTGTGGATAAACCTGCTCCTGTAAGATTGTCGTCACAGTTGAAATCTCAACACCTATCTCAGACACGGATGAGGTTGCCTGCTAAAAAATATCATCCTAAAGACGACCGCCCAAAGGTGAGATGCTGATTGTGAAGTGGGAAGAAATGGTCATAGCACCTGTAAATATATTTATTTATGCAACGATTTTTTTAAAAATTATTATCTGATTCAGTGTTTGTGTCCTTTTTTGTGCTTGATTGCTGTAAGGTCCTCTTCCTCAGTGACCAAGAAGAGACACCCAGCACTTATCATTCCCAGGGAGAACGCAAGAGCTCTGGTCATCTGTCCTGAATATTGGTCTTCAAGAGCCAGTGAAGAGAAATCATCTCCAGTCAGTAACGCATTCACTATATCTGAAAATGGTAAATTTTAATAAACCATCTTCATTGTCCTTGGCAGAGAATATGTCAGAATGATCTGCTTTGAGTGTGAGGTGAAGCCTTTTTCCCTGGGGCAGCATTGGGCTTGATCAGCTTGTTATGATTATGGTTTATTTGAATATTCTTTGTGTGAAGCGCTTTGATGTTTGAATTCTTCCAAAGGAATGTACTGCTTGCTAATTCTATTCTCTCTCCTAATTTCTATTTTGATTTCTCCTCTCTTGTCTTAGCAATTATAGGCTCTTCACATTCTGATAATAAAATTGATGCCTATTACCTGTTGGTATGTCGGTACGATATTGAGCAGTGGGGACCAATTGTAGTAGAGGCAATTTTCCTTTTCTCCTCACTGTGCTTTCTGTCGGCATTGCATGCAGTACAACTGTATCCTTTGCTGAATTTATTTAATTTGATGTGAATTAGGTAAAATGAACAGGGTTTCATCTGCAAATGGTCAACGAACTGTGGATAAAGGCAGCAAGTATTTTCAGAGAAATCATTGAAATGAAAACCAGTTGATAAAGAACGTTTGACATTATTTGGGTGGTTTTAAATGTTTGTTCTCTCAATTGATACTGGTCTTCCATCATGTTACAGAAACACCAGTGGAAGATGGGCACCTGGAGGGGGTGGCTAAGATAAACTAACTAGTTCAGAAATCAAATGGAGTGCATGACGACCATGCTCAGAAGGGTGATTCCTACAAAACTTTCACGAGTAACCGAGCCGGGGAGGCTGCAATTGTATATGAGCACGGGGCTGACATTGAAGCTTCAATGCCGAAGCTGCGCCACTCAGCCTACTATACGGAACCTAGAATCCAGGAACTGCCTGCCAAGGAGAGGGCTGAACCAGGCTTCTGCTGCCATGTGAAGGACTTTGTGGTGGATCACCATGGCTTTGGAATCATCAAATTTATGGGCGAGACAGATGTCCGGAGGCTTGAGCGCAAGTCCCTTATTCAGTTCAATAATCGGGAAGTGATTGTATACATGGATGACAACAAGAAGCCCCTTGTGGGACAAGGCCTCAATAAGCCGGCAGCGGTTACTCTCCTTAATATAAAATGCTTTGACAAGAAGACTGGGAAGCAGTATACAGAGGGACCGAAGATTGAAAAGTACAAGGAGATGCTGAAGAAGAAGGCAGGGGATCAGGTTGCTGAGTTCATTTCATATGACCGTGTGAAGGGAGAGTGGAAATTTAGGGTCGAGCACTTCAGCAAGTACGAGCTCATGGATGATAGCGATGAAGCAAGGGAGCTGGGTGATGATGCCAGTGACCTATAAAAGTCAGTCATGCAGATGATCGACATATGACCAAGGAATTTTGGTTGAGTGGAGGGTTGTGGGTGTTGTTCTAGTCTTGAGTTTTAGGTTGTTTGTATAGGGCTGAGGGATCACTTGTGGTTGGTTCCTAGCAAAGTGCTGATTCTGGCTCATGTCCTACAAGTTGCAAGTCTTATATTGGTCTTTTTGCTGAGTTCGAGCGCTTGCTGAAATCTTCTTTTCCTAGTTTTCATTGTTTTGCAGTTTGCTGCTCTCTCTCAAGTATAATAGATGTGGAGTAGAAGCAGAAGGGGAAACAGAATTGTTCTGCAGTATTTTGCAAGTTCTGTTTTCAGTATCTTTTATCCTATAAACATTCTTGGTTTGGAAGTAGTTTTCTAATATCAATATTGGAAAGTTGTCTACTTGAAAATTTGAATTGCTTTGCATTGCAGGTGGAAGCTTCCATAGACGAGATCATCATGAAATGTTGAACTCGACCCACCAAGATTGTGGATTGCTTAAAGTGAAAAATATGTCGAGCCTTTAACCTTTTGGGCCCTCGAAAAAAGACATTGAGTATGATCCTATAACATGTCATATATACTATGTACTAGGTGTTAAAATGTGTCATGCGTTAGTTGACAAAAAATGCAAGCTTTTGAATTATGCTTGTTCGTAAACATGACATGGGCTGTCTTGAGATCACTCTCCAACAACAGGAAACAAAGAGAGAACAAATTAAGAACCAGAAGGCCAGGAAGCAGCTGTGAGTTAGGTAACAGACAGGTTCCTTCAGCCATTCCCCATCACCATAAAATAATTCCAGGCAAGACATCAATTTTATCAACTATTGTATGGTCCAGCTGACACAAGTCCTTTGCAACGGCTGTGCTGAATACGGGAAAAGGAATGTGAGAACCAAAATGCAGAATGCCCTCTTTTCTACATGGTTCTTTCATCCAGCATGTTTCCATTCCCGTGCACCAAAACACGGGGCATGATCCCTCTGCTTCCAAACAAAGTTAAGGTCAGCAGCCTCGTCCGGACTCGGGACGAGGGCGTCGGCGCGGTCGTCGGGGGTGAGGTGGACGGAGAACGAGGAGGAAGAGAGGGAGCGGGTGAGGTAATCGTCGCTGCGCCAGAGGTCGAGTGCGGGCCAGTGGAGGGCGGCATTGGAGATTATGCAGGGTTTGTTGAGGGAGACGAAGTCCCTGAGGAACCGGAGAGGGGTGGGAGGTGAGGTCAGGATCTCGATCCGGGAGCTGCTGCCTAGTGTTAGGTCTCGGACCTCCAGCCAGAGAGCTTCGATCTCCTTCATTCGCTTCACTCTGTAACAGTGGAAAGAAGCTCGGACTTGAAGGAAGGAAGGAAGCCCTGCAGGATAAAACCCCTCCTCGCCGCAGGGGTTTGGGCTAAATTGTGCCCGTTTTGCACACTTACTCTTATGTAATATTTAGGAGTTGGATCCGATCAAATTCAATTAGGATGGGTTAGCCGATTCGAAGTTGAAAGGACGAAGGTGCAATTTGGGAAGACAAACCTGGGTGCCAAATGGCAAGGATACAATACCTCAGGGTGCAAAGTATAATTTCTTGAAATCTCTCTCCTTTACTCGGCGCTCACTCTCTCGAGAAAGGGTTTCTCTCACTCGAGGTGTCTGAGCTCAAACGGAAGTCTGGTTGGTTCTCCGATTGTAAGTTTCCCCATACCATCCTTACCAGTACTTTCTTTCCGTTTTGTTGTCGTTCTCGTTGTTGTTTTACCTGATTTGAGATCGTTCAGCGTTTTCTTTGGTGCTCCGTGTCGCTATTTTTTCGCGATCGGGTTGGTGCGGGTCAGGGTCGTCTCTCCTTGATGTTCCACGGTCCTGATGTCTTGTTTCCGTCTTCTATGTTGATTACAGAAGTACTGCTCCTGCAACCTCTGATAAATATAGGTCGAACTGCATGAAATTTGATTTCTTGCACCGGTACCATTAGCTTGTTTACCTTTGCTTATGATGATCGGCATGGAGCTTCTACGGCGTACTTCAGTTGAACTTAATAACCTGATGAAGAAATGTTGGAAATAGATGGAATTTGATTTCTTGCTGATGCCATGCGGTTCTTTGCCCTTACTAGGATGATCAGCATAGACCTGCTATCTTATATTTCGTTGGACTTATAGTATGTTGAACTCTTGATATGAGGGTTAAGTCAAGGCATAATTCCTTTTAAAAAAACCTGCTGAATAGCAGGTCTCTGTAAAATTATATAAAGAATTGCTCTCGTGGTCATTATAGTCCATCTTTTAGTGATTCTTCAAGCATTTCAAATTCAATTTATCCTATTAATTTATGTAGAAAGATTTCAAGCAGCCAGAAGCTGATTGTGGCCTATATTGCTGAGGGTGATGATTTTTCCTTTCAAGAGCATTCTATTTCCGGTATTTTTAGCATACTCAATGTGCTCACTGATTCTGATTATGCTCACGTCTAATTTTAAGCCATACTTTTGTGTGTGTGTGTCAGAAGTGCCTAAGTGAAATATGGCGGATGTAGAAGACATTCAACCTCTTGTTGTTGATAATGGGACTGGAATGGTCAAGGTAATTGTTTATTTGCAGTGAAACATGATTTTCAGTCAAATGTTGCACTTACAGATTCCAAAGCTATGATTGTAAAAGTATCTATATGTGGCATAGGCTGGGTTTGCAGGAGACGATGCTCCAAGGGCTGTGTTCCCAAGTATTGTTGGTCGACCTCGGCATACTGGTGTCATGGTGGGTATGGGCCAAAAGGATGCTTATGTTGGGGATGAGGCCCAGTCCAAGAGGGGTATTCTCACGTTGAAGTACCCTATCGAACATGGGATTGTTAGCAACTGGGATGATATGGAGAAGATTTGGCATCACACTTTTTACAACGAGCTCCGTGTTGCCCCCGATGAACATCCTGTGCTTCTTACTGAAGCCCCACTCAACCCTAAGGCAAACAGGGAGAAGATGACTCAAATCATGTTTGAAACATTCAATGTGCCTGCCATGTATGTTGCAATACAAGCAGTTCTTTCACTCTATGCTAGTGGCCGTACTACAGGTTTGTAGATAGCCTAGATGTGGTCCATTTGTTTCGTAGACTCTTTCCATGTTTCTGCCCTTTTGTGAGAAAGATGTGTTTTAACTCATTGATCTTTCACTATTTTTGTCCTCCAATATATTCACGATAAGAAAATTTCAGATTAAATTCTGTTGTTTGGCTGGAAAAGAATGTTTATCAAGTTTTTTTACAATAAGCTTTTTCAAAATTTTGTTGGATTGTTGATGAAGAACATTCTTGACATGCAGGAATTGTCCTTGATTCGGGTGACGGAGTCAGTCACACTGTTCCTATCTATGAAGGATATGCTCTTCCCCATGCCATCCTTCGGCTAGACCTTGCTGGACGGGATTTAACAGATGCTCTAATGAAGATCTTGACCGAGAGAGGATACTCATTCACAACAACAGCAGAACGGGAAATTGTAAGAGACATCAAGGAAAAGCTTGCCTATGTTGCTCTCGACTATGAGCAGGAGCTTGAAGCTGCTAGAAGCAGCTCAGAAGTTGAGAAAAGCTATGAGTTACCCGATGGGCAGGTGATCACCATTGGAGCAGAGAGGTTCCGATGTGCCGAAGTCCTGTTCCAACCCTCTCTCATTGGAATGGAAGCACCGGGAATTCACGAGACTACCTACAACTCCATCATGAAGTGCGATGTGGATATAAGGAAGGATCTCTATGGGAACATTGTACTGAGTGGTGGGTCCACCATGTTCCCCGGAATAGCCGACCGCATGAGCAAGGAGATCTCTGCCCTCGCACCAAGCAGTGTTAAGATCAAGGTAGTGGCTCCTCCCGAGAGGAAATACAGCGTCTGGATCGGAGGGTCCATACTAGCTTCTCTGAGCACATTCCAGCAGGTACTACTACTGTTATACCACAAATAAATTTCCATCTTCGCACTTATCCCAAAAAAGAAAAAAAAGAATTCTTCCATCTTTCCTTCCAGACACGCTACATCTGTTGATCACTACTGTAAAGCTCTGAATTCTAAAAGGTTCAGTATCTAGAATATTCAATTTAGTTGTGGAAAAGCTCGTTCTATTGATGATGATTTGTATTCTGCTGTTTTTCCCCATTTCCATTGTGATGATTCTTAGTCTTCTTGTTCATGTTTATAATTCTCCGCATAGCGTATACATCATAATCTTTAATTTTGTTTTTGGCATTGTTATGGATGCAGATGTGGATAACGAAGGCAGAGTACGATGAGTCCGGGCCTGCGATCGTTCACAGGAAATGTTTCTAGACAGGCAAGGCAGTCTTTGTATGTTCCGAGCTTGGTAGTTGTAGTTTCTCGCTTGTACTTTACTCTCTGTGGTCCTAGTCTGTCAGGATCGAGAAGTGGTGCTTGCCTGGGCTTGTTCGGCTGTGCTTGTCTTGTTCTTGTTTTTGTCGCCCTCTCTCTCTCTCTCTCTCTCTCTCTATCTCTATCTCTCTCTATGTATTGTCAAAAGAACAGTGCTTGATCTGTAGTCTGGCTGTGGACGAGTATTTTGTAGTTTAGATGAGTTAGGTTTTACTCTCAGAGCAGTAATTCTTCTTTTTACTAATTCACGCTTGAGCCCAGGCATTTACCAACAGGACATCTTGTAGGAGGTGAAAAAAATATATATAAACATAATATAACGTGGTTAAAGTCTTGGAGCAAAGATTGTGACGGTCCATCTCTCTGAATGTTTTCTCGACTGCATTGCCGTTCGTACATGCAGACAAGTGAAAAAGAACCGAAGATGAGGAGGGGGAATCTCTTGATCACGTTGAAGGTCGATGAACCCTATCCTTTTTCCCTGCCGAAGCAGATGAAGGCCATATGTCAAATCGAATCTTCTAACCGGGACCGGAAGGACGACGAAAGAAGCAAAGCGAAGAAAGGAATCCCTCTGGGGGGGGGGGGGGGGGGGGGAATACCTTTTTTCTTTCCATCGGAAACTTGGAAGCACCAAAGGAATCACGCAAAGTACTAGCCAGACTGATGCGATGATGCCTTAGTCGACATTAGGAGTTAGCTCATAACAACAAGCTGCAACTCAGCAGGTGGAGAGTTCGTCACAATGCTTGGGATCGGGCCAGTGGAAAAATAGACGTGCACTTAAGGAAGTGAGTAGTTATCATTAGAATGAATTTACTACCGTCTTCTGAAATTTAATCCAATCAGTACTTAAAATTGGGCAAACGTTGAAATTAACAAGAGCAGGAGGGATCAGAGTGACCGCCATGCCATTCCCAGTGAAGGCTGATTACAGAAGGGAAAGAAGAAGACACCGGAAAGCAAACCTGAGATTCAACATCAAAAATGCCGCTGCCCCGGAGCAGCAGGGGCATGAGCTTCTGCGGCGTTCTCTACATCGACGTTCACAACGAGGCAGTTGCGGCGGCAATTCGGGCAGGAGGAATGGGAGACGAGCCACGTCTCTATGCACTGCGCGTGGAACCCGTGACGGCATTCCGCCATCAGCTGTACCTCCTCCCCCTCCACGAACTCGGCCAGGCAGATGGCGCACTCCCCCGTCCCCGCCATATCCATCCCCGGCGAGAACGCCTCCACTGGGCCCGGGCGTATCGGTGCAGCCGTCGCCTCGCCGGTGTGCTTGGACGGGTGGTGGGGGTCCTGCTCTTGTGGCGGCTGACAGCAGATGTAGCAGCGGATGGCGCCGTGGAGGGCGAGCGCGCAGATGAGGGCGCAGAGGAGGAAGATGATGGCAACCATGGCATAGGCCTGGAAGGCCCCCAAGGCGCCGGTGCTGGTGGCTGTCGAGGTGGGGGACCGCCACTTGCAGCTGCCGTGCTGGATGCATGCGCCACCCGGGGGCGGCAGCGGTGACTGCGAGTAGGTCGTCAAGTGGATGAGATGTTGGGCTGCTGCCGTCGCCGCCATCGGAAGTGGAGCTAGCCGCATTGTGCTGGCCGCGATTTTCTGGAATTCCAAGCGTGTATTATCCTCTGCGCTGTGTGACAAGCCACAGAACAGCTGAGGGTATTGATCTGTGTTTATGTACGGAGAAGAGAGAGAGAGAGAGGCACTTTAAGGTTCATGAAGCGCACAGAGACATTCTCATATGAAACTACTGCATTCCTTCCCGTGGAGAAGCATCTAGTAGGACTGGGACTACTCTGGCAGGTCCTTTGAATTGCAACAGACTGGGGTCATTAATGCACTTCCAGTCTAGCCAAGACATTGCAAAATCTGATTTCGTACTATTATCATATTCTTATTCTTATGGGTATTCAGAATTTACGCATATACTGAAAACCTCTTCCTTTTGCTTGCTGGGCTCTTGGTTCTGGTTCAAATATCAACATCCTCAATCCCTCTAGTGCCGCCTAAGTCTGACAATCCCCATCGATTCCGGCCAGTAGACAGTCACTACATTTCATTTGCAATTTCCCATAGTAGTGGGTCAGAGTCAGTTGTTAATACTGCATACCGTCATAAAAAAAAACCTATAAATTTAGGTGCATCTTAAATGATGGTAACTTACACACACACAGATATATATATATATATATATGCACTTAAGTTTTCGTTCTAACAAAATCGATTGAGATTCTGTGCATTACATAGTTTATGAATATAATTCTCACAACTTTGATATTTTCTATCATTTATTTATTTTATTAGATGCTATTTGACACTTGAAAATTTAGTAAAACCTTAATTTGTTCGATTTCACATAGTTATGTTCCATCTGATTTAACAATGGGGGAAAGGTCGTCTGATGATGCACTGGAGGGGGCAACGGGAGAGCTTGGTGGGGTGCAAAATTTGATCAGACACCCAAACACAAGAAAACAAAAACGGTGGCAGGAAGGTTGCGAGTCCATGTAACGCCCAAGCTCGCCCACTGTCTTTCATCAGAGAGTTGTCCCATTCTTTATATATATATATATATATATATAATAAAATGGGCATTGCATAAATTTATATAAATTCATGTATGTACAAGTATATTTAGATTTACAAGTATATACTTTGTTGGGGTTTCGAGAACTTCCTAAGCGATTGTCTATTACACTCGGAGGTGGCATCTTCTTCATCATCATCGGAACTGACACTGGACGCCGAATTGCATGCATTATCACAACACGGTGAATTCAGAAGGCACATCCACTGCCGAACTTTATAACAATGCTCCGCATGACACGGTATTATCTCCTGGCCGGGCATTCATGTCTCCGTCATGTGAATCTTTTTTTTTTTTTTTGGGTATTGATTTGAGGGATTTTACGTACTGAAGACAGCTGCATATACGTACCACCAGCAGACTAATATCAAAGTGTAAGGTGAGGCGAAGAGACGAGCAGCCGGGGATAGGATAATGACCGGAGGAGGTGTGTGTGGCCACTCCGGGCCCACTGAGCCGGCGGAAGAAATCCAGTCCACAGCCTGGTAGGCAGGCGGTCGGGGTCCACTGGCTGCAAAGTCCTCGAACCTTCCACTTAACTGGAACGTGCGACTGCTCTTATGCCAGAGCAAGCCATAACTTCAGTTGCCCTCCCCTTCATGCAACTGCACAGTGTCACTGAAGCAGCTTGTTTGTTCGCATATTCCCCATCACGGGTCGCTCGTCGGTAATATGTACGTACTAAATCCACGAACAAAACACGTAGTCGTGGTCCAGCCAAGAAAAAAACAACTGTAGTCGTGAAATCGGTGTGCGGTACTAACACTACTCATCGCTTAGACTCTTAGTGAAAAAGGGAAAGCAAAAAAAGAAAACAAAATGGGTTGGTCGTTGAGGAGTTATATGCATATTGCTCATAATGGCATTGCCTCCGGTTGGTTACCCATTATGGCCGTGGGGTCATTTGGTCCCAGGCATTACCCACCCCGACAAACGAATTTTCTTTTGGTAAGCACTATCGGAAAAATTTTCAGTGATCCAAACTCGTTGTGCGACACGAGGAAACCCTAGTCAACTTGCAACAACTAAGTGCCTGTCTTTCTTTCGTTTAATCATCATTTTGATAACCTGCAGAGGGGACCACAAGTTTTCTTGCAACGGGCAATGATGCAAGCGGGCATGGCTATGCTCTCCCGCAGAACAACAGATATCGACGCCAGAGACTTAACACTCGCATTGCTCTGGGGAATGTTCTTTGACAGACCACTTCTTCGGCTCCCAAAATGTCATTCCACGCCTTAGAATTCAAGGTATAATACAAATTCCCGATGTGCGATGTTTCAAACCACAAAATGCGCTCCTTTAGCTGCTGATATATTAAATCTTTAGAGGCTTTTCTATCTTCCATTTGGACTGTCCATGGTAATGGTCATTGTGGTGTTTACTTTGGCTCGGGGATAGAGAATGGATGTTGTCTGGGGTTAAACAGCTGGTGTTGATGGGCAGCTGTGGGATATATACCGTTTGTTGTTCGATTGCTGAGGTAGATAGCAGGTTAATTTGATATCAGCCCTGTGAATTAGCTCATTCTTCAGCATACTAATTGATTTCCAACAGAATGAATTATCAATATTTGACTGATGCAGTTCATGCTGGGGCCAAAACTGCCTGGGTGCCTGATGGTAGCCCGGAAGTTGTTCAATTGCTGCTTACATTCATGGGAGTGACGACTTGCAAAATCAGCAATTTCTGTTTATCGGCCTATCTACCCAGATTCGTATCCAGTTGAAATGGGCCTCACAGCGCATGAGTTTTCGATCTTACGGCTCAAGAAGGGAGCTCTTCTTGGGCCAGCTCAAAATTCTTGGGCTTTGATGGTGGGCGGGGGCCAGTCGTCTTCTCCATCCCCCTCTAGGAGCATCGATGGCGATTCATCCCTCGCCTCGCTTACGGCTCAAGAAGGGAGCTCTTCGTGGGCCAGCCCCACACTTCTTGGGCTTTTATGGTGGGTGGGGCCCAGTCGTCTTCTCGATCCCCCTCTAGGAGCATCGATGGCGATTCTTCCCTCCCCTCGCGCCTGTGTCTGCATCAGTTGGTGAATAATAAGTTCGTGACCGACCACTCTCCGGCACGGTGGCTGCCGGCGTATCGATAATCAGCAGCCGACACGGTCTGGAATCCCAGGCGGCGATGCTGAGCAAAGATGAAGAGAGTTTGGCTCAGTTCCTCGAATCAGAGATCCTTTCTGAGGTACTCCTCCGAATTTCGTGATTATCTCGGCTCCGATGCGCAAATTGCGGTCGTGGATTGATTGTTTCGTTTCCATCTCAGGATGCTGGGGAAGCAGATGAACCGGAAGCGAAACGAGCTCGTTTAGGAGGAGGAAGCGAAGATTATGCCGGCAAAAGTACGGACAGCAACGCGAGCGGCTGCAGCAGCAGGGCCGGGTCGGTGGTGGCGAGGAGGATAGAGACCGGGATTTTCAGCAAGTTGCCTCCCGAACTCTTTCCTCACATCCTCAAATTCCTTTCTTCTGAGGTCTGAAATCTCCCCGGAAATTTCCGTTTCTTGATACTATTTTGGTAAGATGCTTACTCGCCCTAATCATCAGATGCTGTGACGATTATGAGGTGCCACGATTTTATTGCAGGATCTCATGGCCTGCTCAATGGTGTGCAAGTTCCTATCTTTTGCAGCGTCTGATGAATCCTTGTGGCGTCGCCTGTGAGCTTTCACTATTTGCTCTAACAAAAGATCTATTTGCCTCTGTCTTGCTATCCTGTTCTTTTATGTGTTGTGACCTTTGAAGTTCCTGACCGCCCTGCAAATTCTATATTGGAAGTGCCTCAACACAATAAACTTATGCGAATGTACATATGATCTTCATTCCCCTTATCATATGCTGTGCTTAATCAAAGCCGACTGCAGCTATTGCATTCGGTGGGGTCTATTGTCATCGGGAAATAAGATGCGGCAGTGTGCATGGAAGAAGTTGTATATTCAGGTAGTTAATCGCCATGTCCATCTCTTGATAAGGAATTCGGATTTTCTGTTTCAATCTGCATATGAACTGATCCTTCTTAACTGAAAAAACTCCTGGGAAGAAACAATCTTTTCATGGATGCTACAGGTTCCCCATTTTACAGTCAGGTGCAGCACTGTGCTTCTAACCCTCTCTTGCATATGTTTACTGTTTGCAGCGTGATGAAGAAGACATGGCAGAACTCATCAAGAGCTGCCAGCCTGAGTTTAAAGAGTATTATATACAAATGCAGGTGGCAAAGAGGAGCCAGGCCCCTCTCCCTTCTCAGGTTGGTAGTCTCTTGTTTGAAACTGAGATTTCTGTTGCTTCTCAAATGCTTTTTCCAATTAATTGCTTTGAGTTGTTTGGTGAACCTTTGTGGCATGATCTCTCCATTCACATGGAATCTATAATTAGTACCTACCAGTAGCATCTGCTAATTTCTTCTGTTGTCTTCATGGGAAGGTAAATGATGACAGGATAATCCTTGATAAGACTGTGGCAGACCAGGTCTCTATGTGGAAAAGAAGCAAAGGTTTCACTGACGAATTGGTCTTAAACCATGCTTGTTCTGGTGAAAGCTGCACTTACCACCGGATTGGAGATGTGTATGTTTGTGAGAAGACGGGAAACGTTCATGGTATAGCATCTTCGACTTCTCATAAAGGAGTATTCTTCGTTGATCTCCTCTTGTTCATTAACACGAAAGGATTTAAAAATTTAGATCTAGTCAAGAACGTTTTGTCTCTTTTTCTTGCAGTATGTGATGAAACATGCAGGGAACTTGTCATGGATCCTGATGACGAGCTCTTTGTGTGCACTATTTCTGGTCGCTGTTTTGATCGGTTACTATCACCTGCTGAAATGGAGCCAGAAAATGTGAGTAGAACATCTATAGGTTTATATTTATGATATCAGATATATTCTTTGTTGGGTTGTTTCTTACGTCTCCATAGGCTGTCATTTTTCTGTTTCTGTTGGCAATCTGGATAATTTGCGTTCTGTTTAAACATGTAAATCAGGATCAGCAAATAGGTGGTGTGACAGATGAAGCAGAACCATTTATGGGATCTGGTCGATTTGGTAAATCCATTTTACTAACCTTTCTCCTTTCCTTGTTCTCTCTTCGAACTCCATTCAGTTCATTCCTCTTACTACTTCATGGACTTCACAGCACGAGCGTATCTTCTGGGATACAACTGTACTGATGAAAAGGAGTTAGACGCTGTGCTGAGGTTTTGCTGATACATGCAATCGGAAAAGATAACCTGGCATGTCGGGAGGAGGAACTTGGAAGCAATAAACTATGTATGAGGTACATATAGTTTGAACTCTCAAGCGGATGAAATTCATGAACTTTGTGGTGTGTAAATGCTTGACGTTGTATTGCCAACATAAATTTGGCTCTCTTAGTGTCTTTATTGCGGGCAATCATGTGTTCCTTATAGCTAGCTCACTGGGAATTAAGGCGGATGGTTCAGCCAGAACATCTGTTATAGGTTATAGAAGGATGCTTCTATAGGTTCTGCCTCTTGAACTTATGACGCTTCCTCATGGCATATGCATTATTCCATCTCATAAGTGCTTCTTCGTGCCATTTATTTCCTCTTATGTCTTCTTTTCATTTTTCTTATGATATTTGAAGTTAGCTGGGAGTAAATATTTGGGATCCAATGTACATTATGTAATTTATGCAACGACATCATCGTTTGACACGTTCGATAATGCATGTCGAGACGATTTCGACTCATTTAGAAATGTAAATAAATACGTAAGTTTTGCGGTTCTCAAACTTATTGGAGCATTTATTTTCTTGAAAATTTTAAAAATTCGAATCATAAATATTCCATGACTTCATGATTAGGCTTTCTATAATCTGAGAAGATAGTGATCCGAAAAACACACATGGTAAATGCATCTGTTCGCTTCGATAAACGTCGGACATGGAAGAAGATGCATGGAAGGGACATTCCTAAGACCCTTTGAGACTGCTGCTTTCTTGTCGCGCTTGTTGAATCTTTCCAGCAATTTCAGCTCAATATCAGTATCAGGTCAATACACGATTAAGCAAAATGCCAAGACATTGAATCTTTTCGAGCATTTCCCACCGTACCGAACCTTTCCATTGCCGGCTCGGTTCTCTTATTAGTTCAGCATCCGACCTATAAGCTTTACCATAACTCGATGCGTCAAACTGCACCACAATCTTGCAACAACAGAGAACCGCGTAATAGAAAGAAGCGTCAGGGGCAATTCAAATCCTAGGACTAATCAAGAGAGTCAGACAATGTGGTTCCTGGGATTTTCCACCGACAACCCCGGGAAATTCTTTTATACTGGGGGCCCATCTTCCTGGTGATTTCCCTGGCGATACTCTTGAAGAGACACGCCCTGTGACTTGAGGCCCGAGGGGATGCGAACGAAGGCGAGAAGTTGAAGCAAGGGAATCACTCTCTCTGATGTGGTGCCGTGGTCAGGACCTCTGGCCTCGAGGAAATGAAGATGGCCACCCGGAAGTTCTGTGTGAGGATCGGCGTCGGGGCAACATCCTTCGTCTAACTGGCGGAACTCGGTTACGGGAGGCTCGGGGCCGTGAAGTAGGCAGCAAGAAGATGTTCCTCGATGAGGTCTCTGTTCTCCTGAGGATCTCTCACCCCAATTTGGTGGGATTGATGGGTTTCTGCTTAGAAGCAGGTAGAAAAATGTCTCGGTTCGGTTCTTTTCAGTAGGATGGGTAATTTGGACAGTATAAATTTCATCTCCAACCTCTGCAGGAGAACAACTTCTTCTGTTGGAGTACATGCCAAACAGGAGCCTCTTCGATCGGATGCACACTCACCACGGCTGGGCGGCGGGGCCCCTAACTTGGTCGAACCGCCTCAGCATCGCCCTGGACGTAGCTCAGGCTCTCAACTACCTCCACTCCGAGCCCGACCCACCGGTCATCCACCAGGACGACGTCAAGTCGTCCAACGTACCCCTCGTCGATGACGGCCACGCCAAGCTCGCCGACTTCGGGCTCTGCAAGCTGGGCCAAGACTCGTACTTCTCCCGAACTCCGTGCATAGTCAAAGGCTCGCTCGGGTACGCCGACGTGAGCTACGTCAGGAACGGCCTCGTCTCCCCAGAGAGCGACGTGTACAGCTTCGGTGTGCCGCTGCTGGAGCTCATCGCGGGGCTGAAGTCGATGCAGGGGCCGACGGCGCTGCCCGAGTGGACGGAGGAGCAGCGGAAGAGCCAAGATTTGGGAGACTCGGTCACGCTGCTGGACCCGAAGCTTGAGGGGAATGCGGATGTGGAGCAGCTGAAGGCGCTGGTCGATCTGGCGAACTCGGCTTCAGTTGAGAACAGCGAGGGGAGGCCGGACATGAACGGGATTTCGGATCGGATTTCGGGCCGTGTGGAAGCCGGATCTTATCCGGAGTTACCGGTACAGGGAAATCTTAAAGGTAAATGGCATGCTAATCCCTCCAAGTCAATAATCCATACATATTCTCTTCTCGGCTGGAACTTGGAATCATCGCTATCTCAAGCAAATGGAATCTTGTGAGCAACAAGGCAGCCCATGAATCATCAACAGTCTTTTTAATTGAAATTCCTGTTTCTCTTTCCCAACAAATTCGATGATTTTGAGTTAGGTGAGTCTATTAAAAAGACTTTTATCGTTCATATGCACACGGACTCGACAACTTGATCGTTGCCCTTCCGTATCAAAAAATCCACCCCGCGTTACCACCGTGTGGATAGCCGACAGATTGGCATCTTCTCGACCCTCTTTGCTTGTGACTTATCTTGCAACCGAACACCACTATCCGCACGACGCAGAAACGAAAAGCCCAAATGTGATTAGTCAAGTAGACTGCGCTAATCTGCTCGCGACATGTGGCATTAGTTTATTCAACTTGAATAAGCAACCATTGAACGGTGAATGATCGGAGGCTATTCCCTCGGATAAGAATGCATCGGCTTCATTTTCAAGGCTATCGAGGTTGACTTTAGCCTGTCCATTTTGACCACACTTCCCTCGATTTTAACTGCGGATAATCTCCCTCCTAAATTTCAACTTAGAAAAATTCTAATATCCATAAATGAGCTCGGTTTCTCAAGCGTGCGTTCTTCTTTCTCCCCTTTCACTTCCACCATTACCTTTACTATTTCACGAGTCGGTCAGTGCCTGGACATTTATTCGGATCCTCAAATTGTCAGTATGTAGCAGAATCTTGCATGCAATTAGCTCTTGTGGTCGAACATACATTATAGGTGATCGGGTCAAGGCTCTCTCTTAGAAGAGTCTAACCCATCTTCTCTTTCTAATAGCGATGAGACTCACGAATGCTTCACATGCCCATAAATATACATTTATATGCAGGCATAACAAATGGGTGACTCTACCCAAAGTTAGGGGGAATAGAAGTTTTAAACCTCTTGACTCATTCATAGAATATTATCAAGAGGTCATGTTAACTTGAGCAAACTTAAGAAAATATTTATTCAAATATTATAAATTTGATATTATCATACCAACTGATTAAATATAAGAGTATATCATTGGATTATATATAATAACGTTTGATATATTTCAATAATTTATGTTCCTTATGTATCCTGTCGTGGTCGTAGGGGAACATTCCAACCATACACATAGCTTTCATTCTCAATCCGAGCCCCTTGACCGGGCGCATGGAGGAGGGGCAAGTGGATCGGACCCGTGGGGCCGAATAGGGTCAAACGGAAGGCTAAGAAAGGGAGAGAAGGGACAGCCGATGCAGCCAAGCCCGGAGCCTCCTCCCCTGACTCCCAAACGGTCCGGTCCTATAATGATAGTAATAACATTAGGGGATCCCCCAGCAGGACCAGTTGACTAAGCGCGTTAACCCGAAAAGCTAACACAATCGATTGATTGATGGAGGCAAGTTGAGACCCGTTCTCCACCCCCGCCCGCACCTCTCCTCCCCCACCCCAACCCCACCCCCTCACAACCTACAAACAAAAAAAAAAAAAACGGAAAAGTCAAAACTTGGTTGTTTCTGCAAGGTCTCTGTGGGCAAGTTTAAGGTCCGAAGCCGTGGACGATCTGCTTTTTAACTTACCAAACAGTGTGGGCATCTTGGCACGGTCGTTTCACCTCCTGGTCCGACTTTACTGTCGGGTTTCTTTGAAATAATTGACTCGATGCATAGAATAAGAATTGAGCTCTGGATATGGCCTTCCCCATAGATAATACTGACATCAATCAAGCAAGAATAAGGACACACTGATGAAATGATGAACAAGTTGATGTTGGGCAAGGTCCAAGGAAGGAGGGCCGACACCAAAAGCAAATTACAAACCCCTCATTTATATCGAAAAGGTGAACGAATGATGATAATACGGGGCCTAGCCCCACCAATCCCCCAACTGTACGTTCATGCACTTGCAAGAAAAAGTGCCCTCTCCATCGTCTTCCTCGACTGTCATCATTAATTGAACTTTCAGACTTACGGGAAGGCAAATGGCTGTAATTCCTCAATGCACATTATCCTGTATTGCTTATTATTATTATTATTATAGAAAACATCCATAGATCAAGATGTTGTGAGGAAATGGAGGGATAAAGGTCAAAAGGAAAGCCTTAACCACCATGGGTGAAGTCCAAGATTGTCCTTAATCCAAAATCAATGATAATACAACTGTATCAGATTATATTAATCTATCGACTAATTATTTATATTTGATATCATCCAATAGTTCACTCATTCATTAGGTTGGCTATTAAATGTTTTTCCGTTCGGTGTATGAGATGCCTGCAGGTGTCCCGCTATTGCACCTGTCCCCTTTAAAGCTGGAAGATTGCAAGGATAAACGGGAAGAAATTAAAATAGGGATTATTAACCCCAAAATAAAAAAGTCAATGTATACACAAAAATTAAAATTATATATATTGATTAAATGGACCACATATTTATTAATTTGTGATCATATAAGTTTGAATTTAAATTTTATAAATTAATTTATGAATATGTATATTCTCTCTCCTCTTACCATTTATCTTTATCACTATATATAGGCATTTTTATAACAAAAAATATGGAGAAGGTAAAACATTCGGGAATAATTAAGGATTAGCTATATGATCATAGTTTAATGGAAAGTCTAGGGATCGTTAAGTGTCGGATCGATGCAATAAGCGACCTAGTTGGTTGGATTTCGATTGAGGAATGATTGGGAAGTGGCTTTTTCATGTCTAGTGGACATATTAATTTCCCAACTTTTTTAAATAAATTACGTTCTTTTTTTCTCCCTAAGAAAAGGTTGTTGTCTCCCTGGTCAAATTAAGGGGCATGGCCAGGCCAGCCAGGAGTGGACTAATAAACGTGGCTGATGCCAAAGAACTAAAGCTCGCTACTGAGACCACAGACGAGGCACTGGAGACCCTACAGAGTCGTCGAAAATCAGTAAGTGCAGCTCCGGCGGACAGACGCCTAGCTGATAAATGCCAGCGGTCTCTGGCAAATAGTTTTGTTGGCAAACCAATAAGTGTGCCTTGCACGGACCAACCGGCTCTGCTCGAATAAGATCCCTTGATATCAGCCCACCAGAATGCTTCTCGAATTAATTACTCTGACCATGATCTCCGAATCCATTTCCACCACGACCTTTCCATACTCCCGGTCCCAAGCCATTTCAAGCCTAGACTTCACTCCCCACGGTTCGAACCCTACAGATGTGGAGATCCCGGTGTTACGCATAAAGCCACCAAGGCATTGTTTATTATGTTTGCAGTGATGGGGTCATCAGATGCTTGCCCTAAATAAAATTCAAGGGAAAATAGCTGAATGAATTTATATTGAAATTTGGGACCAGAGTAAATTTGTAAAGTGATTCATATATTTTTGTTATTATCTAATGGACCCATATAATTGTAATTTGATTGACTCATGCTCACCACAGGCTCCAATCTCGTCCTCCTATGATGCCATGTCTGTGGACTGCCATCGGTCTTTACATTATTGCCACACCGCCTCAAAACGAACTGTAGGGAAGTATTCTTAAGATGATCGAATCTACTATGTATGCAAGGTATCTCCGTCTGTTGCGCCATCGACATTTGGATTTAGACCTTTCATGTTCCACTCCAACTAAATGAGGACATGTGTCGCAGTGCTGAACGCCACCTCAGTGAAGATTGAAAGCTCTAGGGTTTCATTATGATCTCACCTAACATTAGTATGTGAATTGACATAAACTGAAAAATAAAGGGAGAAAATATAACACGAGGGATACGGCGGTCTTGTTCACGAGAATCGGTTCCAAGATCCCCTTGGATCTGTACATGTACGAGCCGATATTCAGTGGGCTAATTACAGATTCTTTATCAATCGGCTCAATTTCACCATCTAGAGAGAGACGTCTTGGTTGAATTTCTTCGTGTGTGTGTAAATCCATTATTTTCACGAATTTTCCACAAATTTCACGTTTGACTTTATATGGTATCACCTTGTCTCTCTTACCCATTAATGGAAATCCGTTCACCTTTTGATCAGCATGGTATGTCCGTTTCCTACGCGTGCACAATTTCAACTCTACATCCCCTCGTTTTTATCAGTCAGTTTTCGATTGCTTTTTCTGGCTTGAAAAAGCATATTCACACACACACCCATCAAGATGACAAAGAAAACCGTAATCTTATCGGTCTCCTTGAAAGAGTGTAGATAATTTTAATGGTCCACCACTTGAAATTTGATAAGGTCGGGATGTACATGCATGTTTGTGATGTCTCGGATATGGTCGAACGTCTGAAAGAGCTATCTATGCACGTGCATGATTTCTCGCATTTGCAGCATTGAAGATATTATCAAAGACTGACATCAAGCTGAAGCTTTCACCTTTTGATTCGTGGAATGTCAATTATGTACCGAGAGAGAGCGGAACTTTCTTGCTCACACTGTTACCAGATGGGCATATCTGCTTGCAATTTTGTTGGCTCTATTCCCATTCCCTCACGCTGTTCTTGGGCGAGCTGATGGACAGGAAGAGAACTAAGTCCTTTTGTATTTATCCTAATCTTACTGAATTTCCAGTTGCGTCAAAAGAAGCGTTGCAACTATACATACCGATGTGTGCCAGAGAATCGAGGATAACTAAGTATCGAGGAATTTGATATGTTTTGAGGACTAGTTGATAAATTGGCCAAATTTCATTCAATATACGTTTTGAGGACCATTTGATGAATTGGGCAAATATCATTCATACCTCTAGGTTAAGAAAATGAATTTGAAAGACTTAAGAGGTCTTCTCGTCAGGCAAACGGAGGAGGACCTCGTACTATGAAGTCGAGCTCGGAACAAGAGAACTCGATGAGAAGTTCACTTAACGTCATGATTCGATATGAATTAATTCTAACACGTGCTGTGTTTTCTTAATCAAGTGCCATTAACCACACTCCAATGCTCATTGACCTAAGGGGCGGAAAAAAGAAAGAATTACCCTGATTGCCGATGGGAAAAGTTAAAACGAAAAGGTCAACTTTACGACATGGTTATTTTATATATATATATATATATATATATATATATTAAGTCGTGATTCTTAATTTTTTTTTCTCTCTAAATTTATTTAATATTATAGAAGAATTGTTTACTTGAATGGATGCTCAATCCACTTGTCAACGTAATGCTTATACAGATACTCGTGTAATACGTAGCGCAATTCAAACATCACAAGGATTTCTAGGACCACGTGATCATAATAATAATATCATATTGGTGTATGTACCTTAACCATATAATGGTATAGAAAAGTCATCTATGTTGACCAATACAATCAGATTTTATTTCTCTCTATACACATCAACTAATATCCAGAACTTTTAAGTTAGATATTAAGTGATTTCAATTTGAATTACATATTACTCCAATAAATATATATATACATATATGCATATATTCGATCACTTTCCTCAACTTATACGTTGGATCATCGTGATGACGTTATATAGGTCATGGTTTTCCAAGAAACCAATTTTTTCGCCCCCTAGCGAATTAGTCTTATTATATTTTCAAATTATCTAAGATTTTTCTACGTGTCATCAGGGGCTCGACTCCACCTGTCGAGTTAGGCACTGTGGCGATTTGGTCAAGGGGAGGAAATGAATTTTCAAGGAAAAGAAAAAAGGGGTGTGTGGGGTTATTAAAGACCTATAGAAAGCAATTTTGGAATGATGAAGATATGATCAAATATATATATATATAGCGTATGTTTTTTTTAAAATATGATATTTGCGTTACGTCTGATCTAATATGATAGTAACTTAATCATATTTAAAATTCATTTGCCGTATGTCTACGCAATTGAAAGTTTTAGTGGCCAACAAGTGTGAGGACAGTCGATGTATGGGAGATAAACAAAGCTGTGTTTCAAGAAAATAAAAGACAACCTTTATGAAAATAATAAATCGCATGCCAAATCGACTCGTGGTGTGGCTGATGATGGATGGAGCTCCACCGAGAGAGAGGAGAGCGAGAGGGATGGGATGGAGTCGGAGTGGGGGTGGAGCCTGGAGGAGCTCTCTGAGTCCTGTGGCCTCCTTCCTCATCGGGGGTGGAGGTGGAGGGTGGAGGGTGGCGGTGATAGGGCCACCGCCACGCCCTCTCCCCTCGTCGATCTTCCCGTCTCTCCTCTCTTCCAGGCTTCTGCAAATTGGACCCTTCTTTTTCGTCCTCGTCACTTTCTTTTCAATTTCAGAAATATGGGGCATTGCCCCCAGCCGAACGAATAGGTTTAAATTTTTAAAAATGAATTTTAAAAGAATTAACTAAGAAAAAAAAAACCAAAGTTATTTTTAATAATCCCTATCAAGTAAAGGATCATCAAGTTCTGGGCGGCTCGCACGAAATTCGCAAATAAAATATCCTTAATGCGCTTTTCCAAATTCGAAGATGACGAAGGGTGGCATGAGGATGGCTAATCAAGAAGCAAGTACAAATTAATCAAGTGACTTTTATCCTCCACTTCAGCACCTTTAAATTAAATTAACTATAACTTTTTTAAAAAAAAAATATGTTCTCCCATTTTTATTTTTTTATCTCTTTCTAACACCATAAATATTATATATAGTTAAAAAAAATTAACTATCATCCGTCCACTACTCATGACATATTCACCACTTACCGGTTACAAGTTATGCCTTCATGTTCTACCAAAACAAACAAACAAATATGACCACATGGAAGGCAAGGAGTTATTGAATACTGAGTGTTTTTTATTTCAAGTTTAAGAAAAATAATTATAATATATAACAAATTTACTATTATTATCTTATCGATTTAAATTTTTAAATTGAAAATGTATATATCATAATTATATATTGGGATTGTCGCTCTCGAACTTCCGACAGGTGGACCATACATGTCAAGGATATGTTAACCATATAAAAATAGTTGTACATTGGTGGCATGCATAAAGTGCCCTTGTCCTCTCGCCCCTCTCCCTCTTAAAGCCCTTCGCCCACTGTAATAACTTACTTCAACCGAACATCAGAAGAACCCCACTCCCTTCCCCTCGCCTCATCAAATTCAATCCGTAATGATAACGCCATTGCCCGGTAGACTATAGTTTAATATTGGAGAATTTTAAAGATAATACTTACCTTATAAGTTAGAATGAAATTTACCCATAATGCTATAAAATCTAGCTCTGTCAAATCGGTCCAATCATGGCCATATCTCGATACCAAGGTGTTTATTGAAATATTTCAACCTCCCTTACACCCGCTAAGACTGTAAATTCAAGTTGGATAACTATATGGGATTTCAATAAATTATAATAATATGAGTTAATAGAAGTGTTTTAATGAGTCCAAATGTCATAATTTCAAAAGAAAATCACTACTTTGGATAACAACCATACAGTTTTTATTAGTCGATAGCAGGTTGGATTTACTCGGTGTCTATTACTTCTCGATATCATATTACAAGACTACACGTCGTTATGGTCAAGACCACGCAGCTCCGGGACACGTGCTCACACAATGTCATTCCATGTAAGGGACCCAAAGCCAAGGGTACGGATGAATCAGCTGGGAGGGAGCTTTCCGGATGTGGATTTCCAGCCGGCGACCGAGAGCTCGCTCTCTCCTCCCGTCCTTTCTCTCTCTATGTACAGTGGGAAGCTGTCCCTATAAATACCCCTTCCCCTTCACTTCCTCCCTCCACACAACCTCGTCGACCCCCTTCACTTGAGCGAGGTTTGCGGTATGGAGCTCTTCTACGTGGCCTTGATCTTCTTCTCCATCCACCTCCTCCACATTCTTCTCAGGTCCTTCCTCTCTTCCTACAGCCGCCGCTCGAAGCTGCCCCTCCCTCCGGGCACTCTCGGGTGGCCCTATATCGGCGAAACCTTCCAGCTCTATTCCCAGGACCCCAACGTCTTCTTCGCCTCGAAAGTGAAGAGGTAGACATTAGGAATTAGCAATTGATCGGTATTTGCTTCGGACTCGGATTGCTCCAAATCTCAACTGGGTTCTTTAGTTTGCACTAATGGTGGAGCTTTCGGTCTTCTTGTTGCAGGTATGGTTCCATCTTCAAGACCCACATACTGGGCTGCCCCTGCGTGATGATCTCGGGCCCGGAGGCTGCCAAGTTCGTGCTTGTTACCAAATCCCACCTCTTTAAGCCGACATTCCCGGCCAGTAAAGAGAGGATGTTGGGCAAGCAGGCCATCTTCTTCCACCAGGGGCAGTACCACTCCAAGCTCAGAAAGCTCGTCCTCCGTGCCTTCATGCCGGATTCAATCCGGTCGAAGGTGTCAGACATCGAGAGGCTCGCCCTCGACTCCCTCAACTCCTTGGAGGGAAAGTCGATCGAAAACACCTTCCTAGAATTGAAGACGGTGCGTTTTCTTTGAAAAAACAAAGAGACAGAGTCGTCCGTCCCTGTTTCTTTTCCCCTGTTTGGAAAAACAAAGAACCCATCAGAAACTGTCCGATAAAAGTTAAACTGGTTCAACTTTCAAGAGCTCTGGGTGATAAATTTTGGATCCGTCTTTGTTTCCTGCAGTACGCGTTCAATGTGGCGCTGCTCTCCATCTTCGGGAAGGATGAGATCAAGTACAGGGAGGACATGAAGAGGTGCTATTACATTCTCGAGAAGGGCTACAACTCGATGCCCGTCAACCTGCCTGGGACTCTGTTCCACAAGTCCATGAGGGCCCGCCGGGAGCTCGGTCAGATCCTGGCCGACATCCTCAAGGAGAGGCGGCAGATGAAGCTCGAGCACGACCAACACCCAGACCTGCTCGACTCATTCATGAGCGACAGGGAGGGCCTCACCGATGAGCAGACCACTGACAACATCATCGGAGTCATCTTCGCCGCCCGGGACACCACTGCCAGCGTCCTAACGTGGATCATCAAGTACCTCGGCGAGAACCCCAGCATCCTCGAAGCCGTCACGGTGAGAAAATTAAAAAAAAAAAAAAAAGCCCATTTCTTTCACCGTCCCCCAGCCCCTTCCTAAAGTCATATGATAGCCGTAGGATTAAAAACGAGCATTTAAAATAATATTCATCGAATAGTTGAATCTAACAACTTCACATTATAATTATATTATTTTTACTATATTAAATCTATCTGGGGGTATTGCGGCTCTAAAGGAGGAGCAAGAGGCCGTGATTAGGAGGAGCAAGGAGGGGAGTGGGGAAGAGAGGCGTTTGAGTTGGGAAGATACCAAGAACATGCCTCTGACCACGAGAGTGATCCAAGAGACACTCAGGGTTGCTTCAATTCTCTCCTTCACTTTCAGGGAAGCTGTTGAAGATGTTGAGTATGGAGGTCAGTCATTTCAACCTTGTTTTTACTTCCCCAGAAAGGAAAAAACGAAAGTTGCTTTCGCGCTGCTGGATTACGCTGAAACTGATTTCGTCTCTATCATTGCTCTCAGGGTACCTCATACCGAAAGGCTGGAAAGTCTTGCCCTTGTTCAGGAACATCCACCACAGCCCCGAGATCTTCCCCGAGCCAGACAAGTTCGACCCCTCTAGGTTCGAGGTGAGCAATTCCGGAGCAATAAACGCAAGGGTCAAAATCTTCTTCAATGTTTTCGAAGGTAGTTTGTCAGTGAAAAATCTCTCAAACAGACCATTGCTTTCTGACAACCTAACAGGTCGCGCCAAAGCCCAACACGTTTTTGGCTTTTGGCAATGGGACACACTCTTGTCCAGGGAACGAGCTGGCTAAGTTGGAAACTCTAGTGCTGCTCCATCACTTGACCACAAAGTACAGGTTAGTATTTCAAGCGAGACAGATTTCATAGATTTTTTTCAAAAAAAAAAACCGATTCTCACCTTTTTCTGACCACAGAAAAACTCATAAACTGGAATGGGACGTATAGAAATAGATCAGCAGGTAGCCAAAGACGGACACATTTTCCCTGGTTGGTTACACACTGGGTCTTCCCTGATTTCCGTCCTTGTGACATGCAGATGGCGGTTGAAGGGCTCTCAGAATGGAACCCAGTATGGGCCTTTTGCTCTCCCCCACAATGGTCTGCCCATCGAATTGTATCGAAAGTAGCTGAAGCCGTAGGTCCCCTCTCCTGATACCTGGGATATCGGTTGGAAGTCGATTAAGCATGCCAAAGGGGAAAGATGGAAGTTGGCAAGTATTTCCTTGATACTGATCTCCGGCGACAGCTACTCGTTGGATATCGATACCTTGGGATGCTCGAACACGTGAAACAGCTCTCCGACTTTCCTTGCTCCAGATTTATCAACCATATCAACTGTACATAGCATCAAGCTCTTGACGGTAAAAAAGTAAGAATAGGAAGAAAAAGAATGGCCGATGACTAGCATTTAGAGTTTAGATTAATTTTTAATTCTTAGGGATTGGAAAATAAATAGTTTCATTGTGGGACTGGATCAAACATGGGTCTCTTTGTATTTTTCACATAATATCATATATTATCTCTAATAAATCAACTAACATAAATAATATATATTATCTTATTTTTAAATATTTAATTTCTTAATATAATAAATACTATCTCTAATATCTATCTCACACACACCTCTCTCTCTCTCTCTCTCTCTCTCTCTATATATATATATCAGTGAAGATATTTGTGAAGCAGTAACATCAGTCTGTCTTCCGCGCACGTCCCCCCGGGACCGAGCCGGGGTAAATTCGTCCCATTCACACCCGGATCGAACATGTGCCCAATTCCGCCTCGTGTTTCTGCATTAATTTCAAATTTCCAAAATTTCAATTCAATGTAAGATTGCTAGGGATGTGTTGTCGATCATGTATCATCCTTCAATCCGGTCGGACATGCATTCTCGGAAACATTTATTTCTTGTAACAATCATCCATTCATTTATTTACATCCTTTTCAATTATATAAAACACTGGATAAAAAAAATAAAAATAAAATAATATAGGAAATCTTATTATTATAAAAATTAAATTTATAATTTCTTAATTATTAAATAAATAATAATAATAATATATTAAACATTCTCACCCACTTACACATTTAATTTTCACATCAAGACATGGATAAATCCATTACATACTAATCTTTTTTTTTTGGGGGTTGAAACATGCATAAATAGTATATCTTAGGACAACATAAACATTCAAGATAAAGCATGGAAAACAAAGGAATGCTTACTGATATTGTTCTCATCTTACAGCTTCAAAGGTCTGCGTCATTTTGTCCTCTGTCTTTCCCCCTCGTCAGACATTCGATCAGTTCGTGCAATTTCCTGTAAGAAGACCCACCATTCTCCACAGCTTCCCTTGCCTTCCTCGCTATTTCTCCTGCCTTCTCCCGGGCTTGCCTTCCCTTTTCTCCCTCCATCAGTTCCTTCACCCTTTCCGATATCAACTCGGCCACAATCTTCTCTCTGACGTCCCCTTCCTCCTTCAGCATGAACCCGGCTTTGAAAGCCGTCACCACGACCTTAGCGTTGAGTGGCTGATCGTAATCCCTCGGCCAGGCCAGTATCGGCACTCCCGAGCACAAGCTCTCGAGCACCGAGTTCCACCCGCAGTGGCTGATGAACCCCTGCACCGAAGGGTGCGACAAGATGGCCTTCTGGTGGACCCAGCTGCGCACCACCAGGCCTCTATTCCTCACCCTCTCTTCCCACCCTACGTCAGAACACACCCAGCTCGTCGATCTGACCACCCAGATGAATGCCTTGCCCGACATTCCCAGCCCACGGGCGATAACATCCATCTGCTCATCCGACAGATGACACTGTGTCCCAAATGACACATAAATCACATCGAGCCCTTCTAGCAACTTGCAGTCGAGCCACTCCACATAGGGGTAGGATTTATAATTTTGTTTTGGTACATTGAACTGGTTGGCTTGATTCCACAGCAGCCCTGGGCCCACGCACCAAGCCCTGGCTCCATGTTTATAGAAACTTTCAAGGGAGTCAACATAGTCGCCCTCCAACCCTTCGAAGCTGTTCACCAGGATACCCCAGCTGGTTTCGTCCGTATCTGCAATCTCTGCCACAACTTTTCGCCATGGATCCTCCGGATCCGTTATACGCTTCAAGACAGGAATATCGGTCAAGCGCACTTGGAATGGAAGGCTTAAGCCTGGGATTTCGACGTTGAGAGCAGTCAGATCATCCGGCCAGCGTCCATCCATGATGATTTTCACGACAAGGGCATTACGGAAAATTGCCTTGGTGACAGACATGGTAAGGACGCCCATACCATGGAAGACAATCCTCGGAATGTTGAATGAGTTGCATACTTCGACCGTCCACCCGAGGAAGAAGTCCGAGATGACACAGAGGGGGGCGCAGCCCGTCGTCTCGCATGCATTCCTCAGGAACTCCTCGAAGGGCTCCCTGAGGGACTTAGTCGCGACCAGGAAATGGGGCAAGAGCTCCAAGGAAGGGAGATCAGCAGTATTCTCGCAGCCTTCAGGGATGCCATCGACTCTAGGGAATGGGAGTATGTGGAGGGCAATGTTGGGGTCTGCCGACAGGCTCTGCAGTATCTTTGGGGCGTTCGATGGAGTTGTGATGATTGTGACCTTGACGTCGAAGCTGGAAATGGCCTTAGACAAATCCAGCAATGGGAGAGTGTGGCCTTGAGCCATGTGAGGGAAGACCACAACATGATGCTGAGAAGAAGCCATAACAGGTAGAACCTCCGATTGAATGATGAAATACTGGGCTTTTCCGAGTGAGACATGCTCTGGAGGAGGACGAACCTCTTGTGCTGCTGTTGCGTTCTGCATTAAATGTGAATTGGGATGTGCATATATTTCGCTATGGCATCCACATTAAAGGCGATTTAATTCTTAATCTTGCACAGAATTTGGATTCTTATTGACAAAATTATGTTGTAAAAAAATTATTAAAGAAAAAGACAGCTCACCGCACCTCTCTGTATGTGTGCATGCAGGCTGCCCATTGGAAATCTTGGTTGTCTCCATGCTATGATCTGCAGTAATTGTCCTATAGCACCTGAATATTATACAGGGAATTTTTACTTTCGTTTTTTCTTTTGGTTTCTCAAAGGTAATTTAGGACTCGAGATCCTGGATCTGAATCGTCGTGTTGGCGATGAGGACGATGAGGAGTAGTGGCACAATAAGTCTAATCCCTAATCAGCTGGTGTTCAAATCGAGTCGGCATGGTTGTTTCTTCCTTCATCGTAGGACCGCAGTCGTAGCTGCTACTGGGATTCCATCCATATCACGAAAACAGAAAGGGATCTCCCGGCATGAATCAGTTTCTGCCAGGACTAGAAGTGTTCTGCTTCAATTTCAAGTTCAAGGAGACAAGTCTAGTAAACTACTTTTTTTTTTTTTTTCCCTTTCAAAGGGGGTGATTTGAGACAACACATAAGTGGTGCAAGTTTGGTATATTCCCCACCTTTGAGCTGTAAACCCATGCTGGATCCTAAGAAAGAAGAGTGCTACGAATTTCATCGTACTCAACATTTGTACATAATGAACTAGAGGATAATATAGCAGGTGACGTGTGACGTGTGACGTGTGGTGTGAATATTACATATAGTACAGAATTTTAAAATTCGAGATTGAGTGTATAGTTAAATGGCAATTAGCCTGAACAATTTAAACTTAATTTATTGTAGCCTGAGGACAGCTACATTATAAATATACATATATATATATATATGCATATTAATTGTGTCATGATATATTAATATGTATAGGTACAACAAGCACAGGCTTAAGCTTAAAGAACAAGAGATACCAAAACCTTCCCATCAATTAGAGCAAAGAACCTTGGAACTCAAGGCCTCCCCTGCACACCCAGCCTCCTCAAAATCACGCAAATCAATAAAGACTTCTTCGCAACCGAATGTTGTCGGTCTTAGAAGAACCGCGGTTCTCCGATGGCAGCGACAAGATACGTGGCCAGGCCTCAGGGAGGACGCACCCACCCCCTCATCTGGTGCGCCGCCATCATCTGCGCTGTCATTGCCGTCGCCGTCATAGTCGCAGGCATCATCGTATTCGTCAGCTATATCATCGTCCACCCTCGGATCCCCATCATCTCCGTCCTGTCTGCGAGCCTCGACACTTTCCGGTACTTCCTCCAATCCTCTAACGTACACTGAAAGCACTGGATGTGGCCCAGCTCTCACAGCGAGGAATCGATAAGAAGTTTCTCCTTACAAGACGAAGCCCCATTTCCCTTTCAGTCTCTGAGTATCTTCACTTTGGTTTGGAAACGAAAACGAACTATCTCTTTTATGCTAATTGGGCTAAATAGTAACCTACCCAGAAAGCATTCTAATGAGCAGCGCACTTGTTATTACATCCGACTGATATAGGTACGATGCGGCCGGCCTCCTCGTGACGCAGGTCACGATTGACATCCGGGCCCAGAACGACAACGCAAGGGCCCACGCGAGCTACCAGGACGTGAGTTTCTTCCTGATCTTCGGCGGCATGGAGATTGCGAGGCTCGTGGCTTACCCGTTCGATGTGAGGAAGAAGGAGAAGGAGGATCTCCGCTTCGTGGTCGAGTCCCGGCCGATACCGTTGGATCCCAAGAACATGGAGCTCGTGAGCCTCTCGCTGAGGCAGGACGACGTCGCGTTCGACCTCAGGGGGAAGTTCAGGGCGCAGTGGAAGGTCGGGCTTCTCGGGTCGGTCAAGTTTTGGTGCCACTTGAGTTGCAGGCTCCATTTCCATCCTTCGAATATGACCTACACCAACACAGATCATTGCACTTCTAGAGCTAAGTGAGGCCGATTCCAACCCATTGGCTGCCCCGGCCGATCAAGGTTAATTTCACGTTTTCGATGACACACCAACACGATTCGAGTCCGATCACACTTCTAGAAAAGCAAAATCTGGGACCGATATGAGCTCAAGATTTCCTTTGTAGCTCCTGGAACTTCTTTATGGTGGTTTCTTTTTGCAGCGGGCCATGCAACATGTTCCTTTCTTAGGTCATAGCTTTAACATATCAAAAGAAATAAAATTAGTGCGCACGTCCCAATTCAATTACCAAGAGACGAGGCAGTAAAATGATTGTGTCGGTCGTACCCGGAAATTCTAGAGAGATGGCATCAGGGATTCAGTGATTAATCACGCCACTCAATTGTATTGTCACGGTTCCATGCGTACATGCCCGTCTAATTGCGGGGGCTTGGTTACTTGACTTACCTCTCCCTCCGTTGAAAATGAGCATGATTAAGAAGTTGCAATGCTATCACGTTCTTACGAGCAAATTTACTATCAACAAAAGCTTTACCTTTTAATGTGCTTACTGGACCGAAACCTCGATTAAACAATACTAGTCGCACTTTTGAATGTCGGAAGCTACGTACCTAAAAAGATAATTTATGAGAAAGAACAATAGAACATTTAAAAGGTTTGAGTGCAGGGATGGTAGTGATGGGGAAGATCCAGCTCCACACAAGCTTTGCCAACATTTGCTTTGGAGTTAAGCAAAGGAGCTTCCCATCATCTCCCATTCGCACAATTGTTTCTCAGGTGATTAACACCCCTTTAGTTGTTTCTCACAATTTAATCAGCACTTTCTTACATCATATATCATATGATGGGATGTAATTGACAGGTTTCTTCAAAGTACAAGTTAATTACTTTTATGAGAAGATTAAGGCAGCGTTCAGCCCGAGTTTTGGAATGCGCTCCATAGCCCTCAATAAGTGGACAGTGCTTTCCCGTGGGCTGGTCCATGAACAGTAATATATCGGACAACTCCCGAGGAGCAGACAGTAAACTGTTCTTCATTCAACAAGAAATTAGACAGATATGGTGGATGACACACCACATATATATATATATATTTATTTACTGTACCTCTACCACAGGAATGAAGACCAAGCTATCCGGGGTTGCGATGATTATGCAAAGTGCTGTGACTAGCGAGCAGCGCCATTCCCTCGTCCTACGCGGTCGAGTCTGCAATAAAGCTGCCATCCTAAAGGTAATTCGGCACGCTGAAATCCTTCCACTTTATTTACGTCTTCTAGAATTTCCCCACGGAAGCACAGTTTTTCTTGGGGGGAGAAGCAGGCCGGACTTGACCCGGATGTAGAGGCCGAGTCTCTTTTGTTTCTTCGGGGAAGCTTCGAGGAGGTTAAGGTCACGGTAGGTATGACAGAGAATAGAAACAAGAGATCAAATGACCGATGCGTCTTATTTGTTGTCTTTAATCACAACCATTTTTAAGCAGAATTTTACACTGGAAACCAGACCACTTGGTTGGCCCCTTGGCCATCTTCCCCCCACCCTCCCTTTCTTCAATATGCATCAGAGGAATCATGCACGTGCTTTCACTGTTATCCTCAGCCCAGCCCTTCCGTTATTCACCTCTACGTACGATGGACGCTCAACCTCGGATCAAGTCTACGACTGCAATGGAGTAGCCAGCTGCGATGAATCGAGGGAGATGGTCAGAAAGAGGCAGGGCCGAAATACTAGTCCCGACCTCGAAGAGAGAGAGAGCTAAAACGGTGGCCATCGGGGCCATTCCCAATGTTTCCAGCCATAAAGTTAGGTAATATTTGGTAAAAACTTAGTTAATTGTGTTAAATAGTTAGTGGAGAGTTTATTGTTGGTGAAGAAATTGTCCTGAACGAGAGTAGTCAATATCCCACACCGAATTAAGGCCAAATTCTTGACCCGATTGACTGGAAAAAAAAAAACGTGTTGCTGCTAAAGAAAGATCTCTTAGTATTTTCGAACAACTTTCCCTCGGCGAATTCGTTTTAACACGATGTTTTGATTTCAGCCCTTGTGTTTCCACTTTTGCGGTTTTACCGCTAAAAGGAAACCGGAAAAGGGAAATTTCGTTTTCCAGCAAGAGTAAGAAAGAACGGAGTAATTATCAAAAAGAGAAGGAAGCGCCGATACAGAAAAGAAATTGTCAGCGGAAAAGGGAAAACGGAAAACGAAAAAAACCATTTCCCATCTTGAATTTCTGCGGCCTGCAGACGTGTCATCGTCCTACTGGCCCCTTCTTCCTATAAATTATGTTCAAGCTTCCTAAAGCTCTCCTTCAGAGTAAATAGGGTTGTCATAGAGCAAACAAAACCCCCACCCCGCCGGCTCTCATGTTTCCGTTTGGCTCCAGAAGCCTGGAACTGAGCTGCGGATATTTCGTCAGATTCGGATGCTTTCAGTTACCGACGGTCTCTAATTCGCTTGGTGCAGGTCGGGAATCCGTTCGCCTGTCGGGTGTCGACCGGCCAGGTGGCGCCCAGCCGCCGAATTGGATCCCGCCTTGCATCAACTGAATCGGAGACCGAGGTGAAGGTTGCATATAGATCTCAATTTTCTCCTTCATTTTGCCTCTCCTTTTCCTTCATCCTCTGCACCTGGATGCTCAGATCTAGGCTCCTTGCTTCTGTTTCGGTTGATTGACACATATTGCTTGCTTGCCTAGCTTTTGAGAGCTAAACATACGCTCTTGTCGAAGAGATTGAGAAGTACTTGACCGAATACTGATTCTTCGATCTTCAGTTAGCTCCTTTTACTTAATGAACTTGTGTTAGTTTCGTCTCCTACCACATCAACTTCAAATATTCGCTAAAAAATCTCGATTAGTTTGATCACTGTAATTTTTTTTATTGGTATTTGGTGTCCGTTGCCTACATACGCTTATTATTGTCGATTGCCTGCCGTCATCTGTTAACCTAATCTCTCTGCCTCATTTTTTTTTTCATTATGATCCAGCATTTCCAAGTGATATTGTTGCCTTATATATCGATATTTGGTGTTGGATTAGATCGCTTTTTAATCAAGTTCATTAAGCCATGGTGTAATCAAGCATTCAAGGTAGTAGTTGCCTCGAGTTCCTCGTCAGCTCATCGTATGAGAAATCGGTGACCCGCATCAACTTCTTAGTTGACCCGGGACAGTAGAATGAAAGAAAGAAAAGTTTAAGAAAATCTTATCAGACTCTTCTTTTATTTTGTTGTAATCTCAAACCGATGATGTTGACGTGGTAGACGGTGCGAAAATGGCAACTTCGGTCTACTGCTGTAGAAGCTGACCATAAATTACCCATCTTGTTCTTTGCTCTTTAATGTGGAGAATTTGGTCGATAAAACCAAAACGTGTTTTGGAACTTACAAGTATACTTATTTTTGGCCATAAGCATTTGAATACGTAAATGGAACTCTGTTTTATTGCTCACTGAGATTGCTACCATAAGATAGCAATCCCGCCCATTGAATTTCCATCTCTATCTATCTATTCTCTGCGTCATTTTTGGAGGTAAGTAAATTTGTTCTCTCACTCTTTCCAAATAAAGTCCGGCGAACTCCTTTTTTTCTGCGGATCAGTATGGCCACTTTTGTGATTGAGCTAAATTGAAGTAAAGTGGATGCACCTTTTTATCCCTTTGATGCTTTGAATTTCTTTTCCCCTTTATTGGTCCTAGCCATAGGGCCCAGAAGATAATTTTATCCACCTCTGCTGCTTTCTGAATACGAAAATCATTTCTTTCCCTTTCTTCTGGATTCATGCTTCTTTCCTGTTCCTTCCTCCTCAGCCCCAGAGCGGTGGTAGATTGCTACTGATATTCACTATCAGCTCATTTCAATCACGTAGTATCTCAAAGCCTTACGCACTATTGCAGTCAAATATGCTTCTTCTTTTTATGATGTTTGCCACACTTGTCCTCAAATTGACCGCTTAGGAGAAAAAGCTCTTTGGTGCTCCTCTCCCCATCCTTTTTCCCTCCAAATTGTGGGACTGCAGCCTTTTCTTTTCTGGCTTATTCTGAAAACTCAGATTCCCTTGCACCTCTCCAACCCACCATTTTCTTTCCCTCCACCGGATTCCCCTCGCCCTAATTACACGTGTGGTCCCAAAACCAAAGCCCTGCTGGGAAGGAGTGTGCGTGTGTGCCGGGTAAAGCGGGAACCGGTTAGAACCAACTCTATCGGGGAGGTTCCAACAAAAATTGGGTAGGCTACGGGTATGAAAATAAGGAACCCGTCGAATCCAGATCCAGTTTCATCGAATCGAATACCCGAAACCGGGAAAAGGAGCCGGTAGCCGGAACCGCCCAATATAAGAATATACCTATAACGTATTTATATTAAATATTTTATGAAATACTTAATTTATACTTATTTATACTTATTTATACAAATACAACTTTCTTTTGACGTAAATTAATCATAACAAGTATTATTGATACATAAGTAGATATACAACTTTTTCTTTGAAAATTGCACATATATGTTTCTGTGTATTTTTAAGTGATAGAAATATACAAATGCTATAATGGTGATTAATTTATGAATATTGTTTTATGTAATTTACATTTTATGACATGATTTTTTTTTTCTTAACGTGGACAATTAAATTATTATTTTTTGTCTCATTTTGTACTTGTTGGTCCGACTTTTACATTTTTTTTCCTTATTTATTAAAGAAAGAACATGTACCAGTTACGTGCTTGGAACATATAGTATCATATAAGTTTCAGGTGGAGTGCGGTTCATAAAATTAACCGGCAGAATCCGATTCTAAAATTTAGGAACTGATCTTTTATAGGATTCGGAGACCATAAAAAAAACGAAAAAAAACACAGGCCTACTCACGCGGCTGCTGGCAGTTAATCTCCTTCAGATTACCTTCCAATAGAACAAATTCCTTGTTATGACACATCTTCCGCAGATTCCAAATTTACAATGGAAGATCCTTTCTTTCTAGTTTCTTTCTTGGAGAAAAATCCAGAGTGCCAGTTAGGGTTGCACATAAGAGTCAGAAAACCAAACTGAACTGTTGATTGAATAGGAAAAATATGTTCAAGATAATCCGGCTCTCATATAATGTGATTTTTTGATGCGAAGTGATACAATTAGTTATTAAATTTAAATGATTTGATTAACTAATTTAAATCATCAAACAATATATTTTTTTAAAAATACTTAAAATATTGTAAATATAATAAAATATAAAATATAAATATGTTAGAAATATTTTTAAAAATTAAAAAATAGTTATATATAAGTTATTTTATTATTGTATAGCATATTTTATAATGTTTCATATTAAATTTCATTATAAACATATCAGCTAATTTTAATCTTGTATATTTAATTTATTTTTAATTAAAATTTAATGATGTTAATATTTTTTTTTTCATTTTCTTATGTTTCAACACGATTTTTGTTTATTTTTTATTCTACTTATATTCAATTTAATATTTTTTAATGACTTTTAAAAAATATTCGAATTGGTTAACCAAATCATAGAACCAAACTATGAGCAACCCTAGTACTAGTTGGTTTTAGTGGGAGACCGGTTCTACCTACTATGGGTCGTTCTGCATATTTCCACTTAAATTCAATTTGACCGGTTGTTATTCATCTATGGTTGAATGAAAAGCAATGTTCACCTTGTGGACGGTGGCGTCATACTTCTTCCCTTTTCAGGGGCTACAGAATGAGAGCAAGATTGGACCTTTTTTGATATGAAAGCACGGCCCAATCAATAGCCCCAGATGAAACTTTCATGGCGGCCTTTGCCCTGAACCCATTTTCATAAAATATCATTTCCATACCCCCCTGGGTCTCGTACAGGGAGTTTTAACCGTTGCTCTTCGCCAGGGTCGATCCAGGATTTGGATCACTGTGAGAGCTAGATGGCTGGGGAGAGAGTAGGAAGGTAAGTCTTCCAAGTTGCAGGAGGAATGCGGATCGAGCTCGCAACGTTGCAATTCGAGGCGGAGGTTGAGTGCCACGATACTACCGTATCCATCTCCGATTCTTCAGGAGCTGAGTATGGCCTTTTGATTTCGCAGAAGGTGCAAATCTTTCAAGTTTCAGCAGGAGCCTAACGCCGCTCCGTGTCTAGAACGCGATGAGATTTGAAATGAAATACGACGGTGACCCAACATCATCGGAAACGCAAAACGAAAGTCATAGGAAAAGACTAATTAAATAGCCCCGCCGTTGGAAACCCAATTGAATTAATTACGCTCAAGGCTTCTCTATGTGTGTGCGTGTGTGTGTATGTATATATATAGTGGAGACAGAAGAAAGTGGCAGCGGTAGTGGGATCTTTTCCATAAGCAAAAAGTAAGAGCCTTTTCCTTTGACTTTGTTCACATTCGTTAAAAAAAAAACAAAAACAGTGTCTTGCAGCGTATCTTTGCTATGTAGGACAGGCTCGGTCAGATTATGACCTGTGGTTGTTCAAAACATGTTTTTATTAAGCAAGATTTTGGGTCATTCACTGTGATTGAAGAAGATCCAATGATTATAACGACCCTTTAGTATGAATCGGACTTAAATAACCTGTATTGATTATGTTAGGATCGAAACAGAGTTCCGATTCCGATCTCCACAGTTTAGAACTTTGCCCCAGGAGTCGTGACGTTACTGTCAAAATCTCATCCCGATCCGAGCCCGTATGCCTTTTCTTTTTTTTCTCTTCTATCAATGTTCGATGCTCCTCTCCGTTTACTCCTCTTCTGTTGCTGCATTTTTTCTGCTCCTATTTCAGCCGAGTTTCTCTATCCTTCTTCGACGGTCATAATATGCTGCTGCTGCTGCTGCGTTATATGCTCTCCTCTACAACTTTATCTCGCAGTTGTCTTGCATCTTCNGTTATATGCTCTCCTTTACAACTTTATCTCGCAGTTGTCTTGCATCTTCTCCCGTGATTCCGACTATGGGAGGCTCCCTCATTACGAGTCTTCCCGAAAAACTCCCGTCATCTCTCAGAACACTTCTCACGAGAGGTCGTCCTCTCATGACTGTCCACCCATGAGTCTCCTCTCATCCCTCGCGATGCTCCTCGTTAAGAGGACTTTCTTTGACCGTGGCCATCGACAGCTTTCCATTAGGTGCAACGTTGCTTAATGCCACCGCCAGTGTATCTCGATTGCACGGTAAAGTTTCCAGGAACAAACAAGCCTGCAACTCATCCAACAGCACTATCTCCAAGTTCGTCAATTGGTTGACTATGTCTAGGAAGCCACTCGTGCGCTCGGCCATGTTGCCTCCATCTTTTTAACGAAGGCGGACAAGTTTCTTCACCAAAACAAAAAAAAAAAACAAAAGCCTTATTCTACGGTATTCTCCTCTCAGAAGGACTCGCTAGCTTATCCGATAAAGCTTTCACGTTGGTCTCACCAGCAGCTTGACAGTAGACACTATCATCCTTGTCCTTCGGTCTAGCTGGGTCTTCTTCAATGGGACGATACAAATCCTTATAGAACATAAGATCTTCTATCCGTGACAACAAGTTAGAACAATTGACAATCTCCTCCATCTCGATAGCACCGAAAAAACTCGGAATTGTTGAACCTAGGAGACATGGTATACTCGGGCAACCTGGCTTTGGTGCCACTTGTTGGGACTGAAACATGCTCTAATCCCACTTGAAGGGAGAGGTTTCATTTGCTGCGTTGATAAACTCAGACATTCCCAGCAGATCACGGCGTGGATTAGTCAGAGTGTAAACTTATCATCATATGAACTATGTTAGATATTATTTGATAAGTAGAAGTTTAAAGGATTCATTGTCTACACTATTTTCTTAGATGAAATTTTATGCTTTCTTTTTTAGCTTGGGAGCTCCTTTTGGACCACTGTGCCAAACACAAACGTCCATTTTTGAACATTTAAGTGACCGTGGACCGACTGGATCCCGATCGATCCATTGCGGTCGAGCCGGGTTTGTGATAGCTTCAATTTAGTGGGTCATGGTTGTCAAGGAGCTATCAATCCTCACCAACATGACCTAATTTGCCCAATGAATGCCCGGATGGATCTTATCTGATTGTAATATCACAACCAAGTTGGTATTGTTATAATTTCATAAAAATACCCTCTTCAAGATCTCCATTATATGATATTCACTGTTTCTATTTCCATCATATAATATTTAAAAAGTGCCATCCACAGTGATAAAATTCAAATTAAAGAAATCACTGTTCCCTTAGGCTCGCGTAAAATTAACCTTACCTAAAATGAATTTAAAGTCAGCAAGTAGCGTCGTTCTTGCACCGTCCATAAAACCCAAAGTATGAATTATTCATCTTCGATAGATTCTTTCATCTATGCAACTTGTGATCCGGTAAAATTGGATTTTTTTTGGCTTTTGCGTCCCGTATTTAGGAGCCCACGAATCAAAATTTATTCATATTCAAGTTATGTCACCAGATTAAAAATTATAATTTTTTTATTTACATAATACAATATTCATAAGTTAATAAAATATACTTTAAAATTAATTTACTACCGAATTAAAATTTTTAAAATTTTTTTTATTAATTTTATCAAATTAAAATTTAATATTTTGCCCAACGTTGGGCCCATTCATCATCGAGCTTGAGCGGAAGCTCCTATGCCAGCTCCCATCCGTCAACATCCTCAGTTACATCAACAGCGTGGCAGCATCTCAGATGGGTCCCGCAAAGAACGGACGGTCCAGATTGAGTGACAAACGCTCCCTCCATCTCCTCTCTCTCTCTCTCTCTCTGTCTATGTCTGCCTCTTAAATGAAATGCCCGCTGGCGATGAGTGTCCTCTCCTTCCTTCTCATACAAACCTCCTCCCCGCTTGCTCTGTTTTTCCTTCTCTCTCTCTCTCTCTCTCTCTCGAACACCGATTTGCAATCAATACTGACAGTCCCGACAGGGAAGAAGCAGACCCACTTCGACCAATGCGGGTCTCTGCTAGTTCGGACAGTGAGTACAGCCAAGCTAACGGACCTTCATTTTAGTATTGCCTGCTCATCCTGTCATTCATTGTTTTCCCCAAGAGATTTGCAAGATTATGCTCCTTCCACGTCCTCCATTTTGCAGCACTGTGCGGGTGAGCAGACGAGTCTCCTATGATGGCTGAAGCTTAGAGTTCATCGAGGTAAAGGTCCCTTCTTTATGTGGGTCTGCTCTGCTTCACATTGTCAAAGAGGCTCTTTCCGTCATTTTCCTGCTGAAGAATGGTTTTCCAGAGTCTGTAGTGGCAAGCCAGCAACTTCTCTGTTTTTTGTTCCGATTTTTCAGAAAAAGGCTTCTGTACAGAAAACGTGTTTAGGAGTCTCTCTCTTGTTTTCTGAGTCTTCTCAGTTATTTGAAGAAAGTCTATATAGGTAAGTCGTGTGAATTGGGAATAAATACAAAATCAGGTAAGCAACTTCTGAGAATAATTAGAAGAAAGTGAAGTTATTCTTGTATTAACATGGCATTGCGATGAGCAAATGAAGAAAATTCATGATTTTGCAGATTTTTACTGTTGGCAACCAGATTCAACGGCAAATTATGTGGGTCTATTTGCTTGATAGCTAACAGACGGTAGCTGTAATTCTTTTTGCCCCATCCTGAATTTCCATATGTTTAAAAAGCGTAAGAAGGCTGAAAACTTCAGTTGAACGTCAGAGGAAGTTCTTGAATTGATCAAATTTTTTCAAATTCTGCTTCGTCGTTTCAAATTTACTTCTGGAGATTCACCACTCCTGTCTTTCACTTGTCAATGGCCAAGTGTTCCATCCTTCTTGATGCCACCGGTTAGAATGGTCTCTCATGACGAAAAAGTGGTCCTGAAAAGTTCTGAATGAATGGGACTGAGACAGACCGCTGCAAAACCAAAAAGTTTCTTGAAACTCTTCCATTGGTAAATGAAACCAAAAAGCTCCTGCACTACTTTTTCTCATTACAAATTGAGAATTTCAGGCCTTTATTAGCTTCCAATGGTCTCTTACCCGGCGATTTCAGACAAAACAACTGAAAGGATTGATTGCATTTTAGCTGATGTAGCTTAGCAGTTTCTTGGAGAAAATATCAAACACTGCCTGCCACACCGAACGAATCCTTCAGTCCCTAATGGTGTCTGGCATAGAGTAGGAAAATCGAGATTCATTGTGATGAGGTAGTAAATTGGCAAGTTGCAGGGTGAGGAAAATAATTCGTATGCATTTATTAGCATAGCTAATATGGAACTTGATAGTTGATACTTGTCCCCAGGATAATATCTTATTCTCTTGATTTTTTTTTTCACTGATAATTGAAAACAGACTAATTCATGTTGAACCTCAGTCAAAAAACTATTTTTTTCCATAGACCGGATTCTCTTTGAGCTCCCGTGTACTTCTCTTCACCCAATTCATGTTGGTTGCTGTATTAGTTTTTACACGTGTGAAAGAAAAGGGCTTTTCGGAAGCAGTATTTGGTATATATTTTAGCTCAGGTAACAACAAGAACAGGGTTCTTCATCTTGTTCCGTGATTTTGTTTCGAGAAATTAATTACCCAGTCAGAGAGAAAAAAATGGAAAATGAGTTCCTTATGTGCAATGATACGCCTAGCCTATAATTTATTACGTTCATTAACTAGCATTGTCGTAATAAATTCAGTTCTCATACAGGGTGCGGTGGCCGTGTCAGTGAGTCAATCAATCAATCTTGCGTCCTTTTTGGAAGAGTCTGTCGCTCTGTTCCAAAGGACGAAGAAGACGGGGAAGAAGAAGGACAAGAGGACAAGAACAGAGGCCAAGAATAACGATGATGACGATGAGAAGAAGGCTCGCTTGCTGTACACGAGACAGGGAGGCTAGCATCGACTTCGACGAGCATGAGAGTAAGATATCTCTGCCTTGCTCAAGTGGTCTGTTTTATACGATTTTTTCTCAGCGAGGTTGTGTTTCTCTTTTGCACATTATAAGGTTGTCTGGATTAGATGCTTTCGAGATATATATATATATATATATATATATCAAATAAACACAGCAGCTTCCGTGATTGATGCGTATCAATGACTGGATAGTCCTTCCCGTTACTGACCTAACACATGGGGGGTGGACAAGCTATTTGAATATGAAATGGAAGAGAGTTAGTTCATCACGTATATTTATATATATATAAATAATTTCTTATATATTTATGGGAGACAGAAGAAGGTGAGATCTTGGATTTGACATTGAGCTTCTTTGTCTTATTTATTCTTTTATATATATATATATTTAGGTTTCCGAGTAAAATAAACTAAAAATTTGTTCTAGTGAGAATAGAAGCTTAGGGCTGCTCAATTAGTCAAACAGTGGCTGCTGTCCTCCCAATTTCCCAGTTTTTTATTTGTATGGTGTAATTTTTTTTATTATATAAGATATTTATGAAAATAAAAAGAGATAGTATAAGCGGAAAAAAATAATGAAGTACGAAAAGTTCTCCTATTTCATATAAATGAATTTAGTACGATAATATTAGTTATTGAATCTATGTGTGAAGTCTGCATTTTTATTTACATTCAATGATGTCCCAACAACTCGTCTTCCAAGTGGGACCGACCCACTGCCATGACATGCAAATGAAGAGTGAGGTGCTTTCCCCTACTTTCACGGTGGATCCATTCACTCCAGGGCAGAAAATTGAATGTTGAACTTTGCAGATGGAGTGATGCCCGAGTCCTTGATGACAAGACTGGACCTCCATTCTTCTGTCGTTTTCTATTTTCCAAACGAAAGGTCTTAGCACTAGAAAACAGGTTTCAGGTTTAACATTCCTTCTATGAGGCGAAAGACTACTGATTATTTCTGGCTTTAAGGATAAAAGCTTAGGCTAATTCCCACCGAAATTTCGTATAAAACAGGATCTGCCGTTAAGCTTAGGCTACCACTTTGGGCAATGCTTCAGCTTGAACTGAGCTCTACCCAGAACCAGTTCGAAGCTGAAACACAGGCTTTTGGCTCTGATCCTGACATTATAGCAATTTTCAAAATCCTTGGGTTCTTTTGTGGGGATCTGTGCGTACCCGTGACAGGTTGATTTGGCTGTAAGATTCCATGTTAGCATAGAAGTCTCATGTTTTAGATGAACAATTGCTGAAATGAAAAATTGGGAGCGTGAACCGCCAATTTCTTGACCTTTGGGTGGGTGTACTGTAGTGAAATTTCCTTTGATACCCGAAGATTAAAAAATGTCTGGAGAAACTATCATTTGTTTGGTGGGGGGGTGGGGGTGACCAGGCGGAAGGTGTTATGTGCTCTGATCTTTTCGGGTTTGGTCTCTAGGCTTTCCACGAAATGGAAGGAACACCAGGAAATTTGTACAGAATCTTGGGGGTCTTCTTCCTTTCAGAGCAAAGATATCATACATTGAGAAGTGACGGAAGAAGGTCCCCACGTTAATAGGCCTCGCAAGTATCGCACGATTATTTTGATTGTAAATCGGTGGACCATGTTAGAAAGGTACCACTCACACTCGTTTCCATCATTACTGACCTTGCGGTGGAGCTATCTGCAGATTAATCTTGAGGGGACTCTTTTCCTTTTCCTTAGGACCTTGTTCAATCAGTCTAATACTTCTCATTGGTAATCAATCTGGTGTTGCCTTATTTCAAGTATTTCCAATGAAAACAGAAATTATCCCTATCTGTTACCAGTGGAAGGAAAGTTCACTATGTCTGTGGTTTATCAGGTAGAGAGGAACTGTTCGAGGGTGATTCTCTCGAATATTTCGGCTTAGAAGTATTGTCGGTGCAACTTCTAGGAAACTTCCTTTCCTAAGTAGTCCAAAAATGGTTCTAGATGCTCCTCTTTCATTTTTTGTTCCCTTGCAATTTGCACATATTCTACAACTTGCTTATCTAATCATTGATATTTATCTTGCAATGTGGGTAATGCATCCGACCCTTTGCCTGCGCCTCTCTGAAGAATCATAGTTGAAACATAAACTGTAACAAATCACACTCATAGAGATAGTGATATATGTTAACTGGATCAATAATTCACCAATTGCTGAAACAAGAAGGATTGTGTTTTGCATACGGGCATGTTCATCAATCTAAGGTTATGATTTTTCTTCGAGCTCTCTGATGGAATACATTCCATGTAAATGGCAGGGGTAATGACTTACAATGGCCTTGAGACTTGTATCCTCAACAACCAATCCTATGAAAACGAGAGCAGGACGAGCCGAGAGGATGGGTTTCCCACCGATTCATTGGACGAGGACGACGCAAGCTGCACTTCCAGCAAAGATGCCTTCGGTTCATTCTCATCAAAGAGGTTGGGCCTTAAGAGGGACAATCACGATCAGGAGATGGATGAATGGGACCTCACAGGCAGCCCCCAGCGTTTCTATGTCAAGGAGAAGCCTGTCTACACAGTTAAATCTTCCGATGTCGAGACAATGAAGGAGAAGTTCGCGAAGCTGTTGCTAGGTGAAGACGTCACAGGAGGAAAGAATGGGCTTAGCACTGCACTCGCCCTGTCAAATGCCATCTTAAATCTAGCAGGTATATCATAAATTCGTTCCTCTTCAGGAACCTTCAAACTGTTGCAAGACTATTCCACAATCACATGATACATGTTTGCTTTAGCTTCTATATGACCAGGGACTGGGACAAGATCGGGCTCAAATTCATACCCAAGCCCATCGATTTGGAAAAAAAATGTTAAGCCCAAATGTATTATTAGTGCCTGAAAGGGAATTACTGTATGCTAAAGAAGAGTTGCACTTCGGGAGAAAGAGCGTTGTACGTTTTATGCCTCTGTTTTTTATTTTGTTTATATATTTTGTCTAAAACACAGTTTGAGCTAGACAAAAAAATCACTGCTTAGGCCAACTACATTCTTGAGTAGTCCTTAATTTCCCAGTTGAATCAAAGAACGAGAAACATAATAGCACCAATTCCCTGTCACGTTCAATCCATGTCTTGGGATCATTCGTCATTAGTATTTTCTGCCAAAGTGATTGCTTGCATAAGCTAATTTTTTGTCTTCATTGCTGTGCTAGAGCACTTATTTTTATTATAGTCTATAGATATGTACATATAAATAACATAAACAGAAGTGAGCTTGCAGCATCGGTTTTCGGGGAGTTATGGAAGCTCGAGCCTCTGCCTGAAGAGCGGAAGAGCAGGTGGCGAAGGGAGATGGACTGGCTAATCTCCCCAACGAACTACATGGTCGAGCTTGTGCCAGCCAAGCAAAATGGTGCCAATGGCTGCACTTTGGAGGTTATACTTTCTGCTTTTCTTTTTCTTCCTTTTCGCTGGGATGATTAATATTATCAACTCTTAGTGATAGGGGGTTACCTTTGGTTCCCTGTCCCTTGCTCTGGGAGCAGATCATGACTCCAAAAGCCCGGGCAGATATCCACATGAACCTTCCTGCACTCCAGAAGTTGGACTCTATGCTCATTGTAGGTGAATCATGCCTCCCTGAGTTTACCTAGGTGTTTTTGTCCAGCTTACTGCTGGATTCATTTCTCTGTCATTTTATCTTTTCAGGAGGCTCTTGACTCTATGGTAAATAATGAGTTCTGGTATGCTGAGGGGGCTAGTAGAGCGGAAGGAAGGAGCAAGTGTGAGAGGCCAAGCAAGCGTTGGTGGCTTCCATCTCCCCAGGTCCCACATTCAGGCCTTTCTGAAGGTGGAAAGAAGAAACTCATGTATCAAGGGAGGGTGATCCACCAAGTGCTGAAGGCGGCAAAGTCCATCAATGAGAATGTTCTGCTTGAGATGCCTGTTCCAACCAACATCAGGGATGCGCTTTCTAAGGTATTTTAACTTCATATCATGATGTGGTTTTCCGGAAGAAGTGTAAAGCTTTCAGAGCTTCAGGTAAAAGTTACAGAATGAATTTTTTTTTAATTGAATATGCAGCTGATAGCATTATGGAGTCATGGGTCCAAAATATAAACCAAATGGAAGAATATCAAACATCTTTCTTCCTCATGTATTCGTGAAACCAATAGCAAACTTGGACTTGTTGGGTTCTAATATATCTTTTCTGCTCTATATTGACAGTCGGGAAGAGCAAACTTGGGCAGTGAGCTGTATAAGGTCCTAACTTTGGAACTAAGCTCACCCGAAGAAATGCTCCAGTCCCTGAACTTGAAATCCGAGCATCATGCACTTGATTGCATCAATAGATTGGAGGCTGCTGTGTTTGCTTGGAAAGAGAAGATCATGGGACAAGAGAGCGGCAAGTCCCCAGTCAGGACATCATGGTCATTCATCAAGGACCCAATGTCTGAGCTTGATAAAACTGAGGCACTGTCAGACCGAGCAGGGATCCTCATTCAGCATCTTAAGAACAGCTACCCGAATCTTCCTCAGACATTTCTCAATGCCACTAAGATCCAGTATGGAAAGGTATGCCCGACTCAATGGAACCTTATGTAGTAACACTCATGAAAATCAGGGACTAGCTTTCTTTGATCTGACAAAGATTGATTTGGTTATGCAATCATTCCCTGTAGGATGTTGGGCATGCAATTCTTGAGGCATATTCCCGGGTTCTCAGTAATTTGGCATTCAGCATACTGTCTAGAATACAAGACATACTGCAGGAAGATTCTCTGAGCAACCCAAACTCACCGGCTATGCCACGCTGCTTTCCAGGCATAAAGTGCAGTGATTTCTTGGAGAGCCCCAGAGTCAGTCACAGGGTGAGGCACTCCCTGATCGATCGAATGAACAATGCGGAGAGACGATTTAGCTACCCCTTCACAAACAGTGGATCTGACTCGGAGACTTCATCCAGTGAGCCAAAGACGAGCTCCGTTGCAACTACGCCGAGTCGCAGCCGGGTCTGGTGCATCGGCAAAGAGGCTTGTGTTGGTGTCGGTGTTGGTGTTTCTCCCACGGGTTCCCCTTGACGGGTTCCTCCGATGTTCTCGTATTGTATATGACGCATGTTTACACATGCATAACGAGATATGGAAGTAGCTAGATCTCCGTTTTTTGCCTTATACTAGAGGACGCTTCAGTCCGTTGAGCATCATCTTTCATTAACTTGAAATATGTATGAGTCATAAAATAAGGTTGCAGTGTGTGTAATTGTCAACGTCTCAGTCCATTCCATCTCTAAGATCCCGGACAAACTGCAAACTGGAGAAGTGAAACGAAGTCCGGGATGATGGCTATCATCCCACGCAGAAATGCATCTATGATCGAGAAGGGTGATGAGAAAAGGTCGAAGGAAGAGTAAAATGACGGTTATAAGTAAATTCCGTACATCACAGCGGTGACTCTCGATGAGTCGCCTGTGGTGAATCGGACATAGACAATTGCGATGGTTCACCGTTCGACACGAGAGGCACTGGGCGAGAGACGCAAACACGATCACGCAGAAACAGAAGAGGTGCTGGGAGGTACTACTGGGAGTGAGAAGTAGGGATCGATGCTCATCACTGCCTCTCCGGGCGGCCATCTCGAGTCCTCGTACGCATCGCAGCAGAGCTCGTTGTAGAACGCCTTAGCCTTCCTCACTGTGTGCCTTATCGAAGATGCCATGTACCAGAGCCGAAAGTGAGGGAGAAACCCGGAACTTGACCGTAGCCAACGTCGTTTCCTCCTGATCTCTCGAGGGTGCTCCTGATGATCCATCCCACGAGTGTCCTCCCCCTCTGGTACGCCTTCGCTTCTGTCCGCCGGCCTACTTCTCTTCCGGTGGCTGATCAGCTCCAAGTTGACACGGCGATCTACTCCGCGTTTGTACGGTAGGATCAAGCAGCGGATTGGCTCGGATTCGACTCCCGGGTCACAGCTAAATGGTGGTTTCAATGGCTTGGATCGAGCTTGGAGCTTAGGGAGTGCAAGAAGGGCACCGACCATATTGAATGGTAATCGTTGAGGATGGAGTACCAACTAGCCTATGGAAGTTCTCCGAATGTGGGATCCGAAATTAAAGGGTGCATACATATATAAAGTCGAGCCGAGCACACATGTCCCAAAATCCGCTCCGTTTCATCCGGCCGGTTCGTGCGGAGTTAGTTACCGATCCATATCATTTGCATGTGAGGTGTAGGAGCTGTGTCACTTTCACTTGCCTTCTTTGATGTCGTCGCTTTCAATTCTCAATCCTTTTTTGTGAGAGCGATTTGTGATAGTTTTTTTTTAACAACGTGCCATCGCTTAAGTGTACAATTCCAAGCTGGCCTTTTCTTTTCAATATTAAATCGTGACTTGTAAGTTTGGAAGGGATAAGAGAAAGGAAAAGTAGATGGGTACAAGAATTCTTCCAACAACAGTCGAGTTCAGAGTTTAATAATCGTCCATCGATTACGATATTGTAATACCAATCTCTCCTTTTCTTTTATATATATGTATTATATATGTCTATCTTGTTTCCTATTTGTCTTGATTTATGCCTGGCTTTGCATCATGCCCACTTGATCAAGATTACAAGTACTCTACTGGAAGTGCAGTCACAACAAATATGGCAGTAGCCCGATTTACATGACGTAATTTCTCGAAGCTTCCGAGGATGTGACGGTGGGCATCGACTTGTCAGACATGTCGATCGGGTACAGCACGAACTTTCGCGATGGAAAATGGCGTGAGGCTGACATGGCTATGGAATGGGGGAAAGAACGAAGGTGACTCGTACACTCTCGGACCACGATGCCGAAGATAGCAGTGGTGGGGAGGACATGGAAATATTCAAACTGCCACTGGATTCATTCGTCGTCCATAAGAATTTGAGAGTAAATTATTTTCTCTAATTTATTTCTATCACCCTTTTATCACAAATAGGAAAAAAAAGGAATAAAATCCCATTAATTGATTTGGTGTGGATTTAATTATTTTAAGTCGACCTTATCTTATTTTATTTTTTTCTTTATAAGTATGGAATGAAATAATAAAATAAAAAAGTGTAAAGAGTTTTACGATAAAATTAGAATTCATAATATTTTTATTTTTAACACGAAAGTGATATTATTATATCAAACTCATGTTCTCTAGTTTTATTCACTTTAAACTACCCACCATAACCCAAAATATCTGGTCCACAATGCGTCCACAACTTGTGACGTGAAGCCAGACGAGTAGTCGAGAACCTCTCAGGACTAACGATTGAACTGTTGACCCGAGTAACTCGAGCTCGAGCTGGGATACTTGGGGATCGGGATCTTGTCAAGGCACGCTGCAGTGGTTTCCCCCCCATATCTTATAAAACGTATTTAACTATGAAATGGGAGTGTATATACAAAGGCCGCAATCGACCGACCTCTCCGGTTATCATAGTGCCAGTTTTCCTCTGAACTAGACCGAGGGTCCATGGTCGATTTCATTTTCCAAGCTAATTTTATAACATGTTCATGCCTTCTTAGTCGGAGTAACCGGGGAGTGTTTCCTGCGGTGCCCTCCTTTATTAGGAGAAGCTCCATTGACTCGGGCAGATTTTGGGGTTGCAGGCCAGTGCCCATAGCTGACAGCCATGTCCTTCAAATTCTGGAGACCTTCAAGAGCCTCGACAACGGAGGGCATCTTCGGCCTGTCCTTGGGGTTCAAGCTTATGCACTGAAGAGCCAAGGAGGCCATTTCCTTGGCCCCCTTTATGGAATACTGCCCAGCAAGCCTCGGGTCCATGATGCACCTCAGCCTCCGGCTGCTCGTCAGATAAGGCCCTGCCCAGTCGACCAGGTTCTGCTCGGGCTTCGCCCTCATCTTGTCCACTGCCCTCCTCCCCGTCAGCAGCTCCACGAGCACCACCCCGAAACTGTAAACGTCGCTCTTTGTGGTCAGGTGCCCTACGGAATAATTAAGATCTCACTTTAAGAAACATGATGATTTACATGCGGAGAAACAGAGGGCACATCGGAGTGGACATCAAGATCCTACCAGTCGAGACATATTCCGGGGCAGCATATCCATAAGTGCCCATCACTCGGGTTGTGACGTGCGACTTGGAGCCTTCAGGCCCCATCTTGGCAAGCCCAAAATCGGATAATTTTGCAGTGAAATCCTGTACGTGGCAATGGCGAACCAAAAGCTAATCAGAGAGTTGAACTGACGGTATGACTGGTTTCATGAAGTGACTGAAGAAACAAAGGTGGCAGAAGGAATTGTTGGGGAACCCACGGAATCAAGCAATATGTTGGAGGTCTTGAAGTCCCTGTAAATGACTGGCTTCTCCGCACCGTGCAAGAAGGCCAGCCCTTTAGCTGCTCCTATTGCTATCTTCAATCTTGTTCCCCACGGCAACGATATCGATATCCCTGTAATCCATTGGATGAAAGTCAAGAAAGATGTCAATATCAAACCCCGGATTGAACCTTGATCAGGTCTCGTGGTCCGGCAGCCTCTATGATGGATTTTGCGCAATTAGCAGCCATCCAGAGTTGACTTGTAACAAACATGTTTTGGAATGCTTTTAGCAGGATTGTCTTGTCGACTGGACATTCATGAGTACCATGATTTTGGACGTCAAGTACTACAGTTAGAGCCTGCATAAACTTACGTTTGAACAAGTGATTTTCCAGACTTCCCCGAGACATGAACTCGTAGACCAAGAGCCGCTCTTCGTCTTCGCAGCAGTACCCGATCAGTTTAACCAAATGGGGATGCCTGAGCTGCCCGAGAAATATCACTTCCGCCTGCAATTTCGCGACTTGCATGGGGAATCAATACAAGATCTATTCAATTATTTCAGGAGTCAAAAAGGGGCAGTGCGGAAAATCTTCACATACAAGATCAATGCAAATTGAGGACATGTGCATCCGTGGTTCCGGACCTTCCTAATTTGTCACCTCTGATTTAAATTTTCTTTTCCAAACTAGTCAGTTATTGCTTCAGTCAATTGCTAGGAAGAAAAAAGGAATCTGTGCTATTGGTTCTGCTAAATTAACCCTGCAAATACCTGAAGGTTTATAAACTACTGATAAACGTGATGGACCGAACTAGTAAATTTCAACCAGGCGATAAAGATCTACACACGCCACGCACCCTTGACACTTGCTCTTAATAACTATTTATGAGTCAGACATTTTTCTTTAGTAAGTGGATAATGAGAGATAAGTAATGGCATTTTGCCTTTTATACTCGAGTTTTATATGACAAGTTCTATACTAAAAGGGTCATTAGAGAATAATTTAGGGAAGAACTACAAGGTGTGGACGATATTCTTACGAGCCACTCTCTGTGTCCCTGGAGGCCTTCAATGTCCAGGAGCTTAACTGCCACAGCCTGAGCCTTCAGCCCCTGCCTCAGATTCTCATCGATATAGCCCTTGTGGACTGTCCCAAACCCGCCTTCCCCGAGCAGGAAGTGGCTGGAGAAGTTCTGGGTTATAGCCCGCAGCTCGCTAAGGTGGAAGTCGTAAAGATCCCCAGCAAACGACTGGGCCAGGTCCTCGTTGATCCTGATCGAGGATGAGCGGCTCAGGTCTGAGAACGAGAGCCGCCTGAAGGAAGGGAGAGGGGCGATGTCCTTGGAGAACTCCGACTTCGAGGGACGGCACCGGCTGAATATCGTCTGGTCATCAGCTGAGCAGCAGTACTTCGCCGTGAAGGGCTGCCACGGACGCGAGTTTTTCGGCTCTCTCATCTTTAAGCTATACCGGAACCAGGGCCGGGTCAAAGAATGTTGGGGAGATTGGATTTGTGGATGGGGGTGGATTGACAGCCTTTTTAAGGCTTTAATATGATCAGAAGGCTGCTTGTGGAGAAGGAGAATGAAGGAAGAGACATACTTTCTTCAACGACTCTTAACCACTCAACTAAAAATATTGGAGGGGACAGTTTGTTTGCGAGAGCATAATTGTTTCGGACGTTGGAGTATTCTGAATAGGAGATATACCGGTCGGGAGACTCATGGTGATTATGCTGTTAATTAGAAATTTGCGTGTATTGTCGATTTCTTCGGTCCAAGTTGTCATGGGATGACTATCTGATGGAAGCCAGGTTATCGTGCTGCTCATATTATGAGCCCAATACAGAATTTGATGCATTGCGTCGGCCATTCACCTGCTTCTTATGTGAATTAGACATCTTAGAACTCTACTCTAATTCATGGGAAGGTGACAGGTGTTGCAGAGCTCGTACACTAACTCCGGCAAGTTACCGACCAATCGGGCAAAGCATAACTGTACCAACTCTTCTCAAGTCCAGTCGGCAAGAAGACATAATCTATATAGCGACGCCGCGACGTTTCAACCCCCACTTTGTCCATTGGCCTATTCTTAGCCATAGCTTAGCATCCTAGCTAATAATGACGAAATCTCTATCCAAATCAAAAGCTCACGAATGTTAAGTTCAATCAATTGCCTTCCCTGTCAAACGGTTGAATTTTAGCTCAAGTATTGTTGAAGTTGTGGTCAATTATGGGTCGAGACCCGCAATACAGCCATTCCAAACTTCGCTCTTGAGTTTAAGCTTTTATTGAATTGAGTATGAACCTGATCCATTTACATCCATTTACATCTACATGAAAAGGAAGTTTGGACGTGTCCCAAGAGCCACACCGCAAACAGACATATGCATCTCTCCCTAAGTATCACAACTTAACTTAAATATCAGTTGAATGTCTAATGAATCATGAGAAAATTTAACAGTTGAACTTATGTACCGACATGAAACCAAAAACAATGATACATCACATTCAGGTTTTTTTGGCGGCACGCTAAGTGTGATTGGTTAGATCATTTCTTATATTTGCATCCCTATGAAATATCCCAAGAGGAGTTGTTAGAGAATGATGTGGATCTCACTTCTCAGGATTGTGTTAACGATAAGCTTCCTCCTTCCTGCTCCACCTCAAAATCCCAGAAACAGAGTATTCGTGCTCTGTTCTCCCTCTCATCTTGCATATGCCAAGCTCCATCCCTTACCTGCTGTCCCTTGCTCTCCTCCCGATCGAGCCATCACGGGTTGTGTGGCTCGTAAACCAGCGACAGTGAGTGTGCGCCATTCTCGAGTCCTAGTCCGGTTGGATGTACGGCAAGATGTCGTATGTGCTCCGAGAACCATTAGTTGTTCTAAGAGGTCTCGTAGGTGCCTTAATGTATTCGCATTGGGCCATTGTTGATTTCTAGTTTAGTGGGCTGGAGAGGCCGAAAGTAAGACAAAAGCACAGTAAGTTTTGCACAAGTAATTCTGATCAGGTACGATCATGCAATCAACAGGATCGGTATTGTTCTGTTAATTTTGCATTTGCTTGGAGCAATGACCAAGACGGGCGGGCCAATCACTATTAGTTTCAATATCGTTATTCACACAACACGGTTAATTAAAGTAGTTCGAATGATTATTTTGAGGAATATATATTTTATAAGAATTTATTTCTTTTTTATGTTTAGGACTATCTCAAATTTGATTTAATGAAATTAAATAAATTTTCAGATAGGGGATTTCTTAAAAAAAAATTTCTCTGTATTTATTTCTAATAATAAAGTCATTGTGCGTAGTTGACAGGTAAAAATGCAAAAGGAAAAAAAAAGAAGAAAATCCCGCTGGGGCCCGAGGGCCGAATGGAGACGAGAGGCCTATGGCTATGGGTCCCATTGTTGACGACGACGCGCAGCGCGCATGATCAAATTGCTGACTGATGCTAAGTTAGCCGTTGGACCAACCCATTGGAAGACAACACGAAAGGAAGAGAAGCACTCAGAAACGGCTCCCGTCTGAATTGTGATGCGCGCGTGTGTGAGCGACAGAGAGAGAGAGAGAGAGTGAGTGGAGAAGAATCAAAGTTGCTCCAAGAAAATTCTAGCTCAGCTCACTCTCAGACGGGGCGGTGCTGAGCTCAGCGAAGATGGCGGATATCTCCTCCGACACGGACGACTCCGCCGTGGAGGAGCTCATCTCCCAGACGAGGGACCTCTGCGTCCTCGAGCACGTCGCCTCCATCAACTGTTCCGGCTTCTCCGACTCCTCACTGCCCGCCGATCTCGATTCCCGCTTCCGCAGGCTCAAGTCCTTCCCTCTAACGAAACCCCACTCCTCTTCCTCCGCTGCTCCGGGTCGGCTGAGGCCGGAGCAGTTCGCCCCGGAAGCAGTGCACCGGACACCGACACAGAGAAATGGTAATCTACCGTAAAATTGCTCGGCGGTGATTCGGTTTACTGCCAGTTTTCCTTCTATAATCGTTGTTAATTTATGAAATTGTTAGATTTACAAATCACGTAATTAGGGTATTGCTGTCCTGTTCGTTGGGCCGCTTTACTGGTTTAGCATCAAAATTTTTGTTTTTTGGGAAAAAACCTAGAATATAAATGACATCCCTGTCTCTTAAAGGCCTATTAGATGTTGCATCTGAGCATTTTATTGCAATTTGTGTTTAGTAAATCCGACTTAAAAGAAAAGGACTGCCTTTTATTAGATTATGAAACTTGTGGTCAATGCCTCAAAAAATCAATAAGAAAATTCTGGGTGTATAATTAAGCTAATAGCACCACTTATTAGTTGAGGATTTTGAATGGCATGTCCGGGTTCTCCCACTACAATATTTTCAAGTCAGCCATAAAATTCTCTGAAAATTTCCATAGATGTGTACAAATATGATGTGTCTTCATCTTATAATATACTGTGAAGTACAAGGGTATATATATTCTCCGATTCAGTTTCCTGTCTTGCTGCTATGTGTATCTTGTCCTGTATAATCCACTTCTTATAGTGCATCTTGTATTTGCCATCAGGAGCGGTGGAGTTTGAAGAGGAGAAGAGTGGACCTTCATCGGCTCATGGAGATGGGAAAGGGACATTGCAGCAATCGGGTTCCGGCTCGGTCTCTTCTCCTCTGGAATCGTCAAATATTGAGGACTTAAAGGAAGGGAAAACCATTTTAAAGGCGACAGGCAAATCAGGGTACGTCTCTATCTCCATACAATGATACAAACACGAGATCAGGAGTGGGTTATTCTAAATTACTGGTAAAAGAATATTGATAGAAAATCTGCTGCCTAGTTTGTTTACTGAGTTATGTGGTTCAATGTATCGGGAAAATCTTTCGGATGCAATGACTGGTTCGGCCTCCTTGCCAAATGCTAATCTTTTCTTCTCACATGACATTCAAAAGCTCACTGTACCTGACTAATTGGGGTTCAAATATTAAGAGGTATTGAGACGCTCTTTAAATCCTGATTTTTATTCGGTCGACTTGAGTAAGTTCTGTGCAAGTTCTTTTCTCATGGGAATAGAACTCATTTCAACTGTACGGGCCTACGCACAGATGATAGGTTGGCAAGGAATAAGCTGCATATGACATTTCATTCTGCATATTGACATATATATATATATATATACATATTGACTCTTAACAGTTATGACAGGAGAATCGAGGACACTGAAAAGCAAACAAAGCACAGTTTTCTGACACCTTCAGACTCTTGGAACTCATCCATGGAAGATGATATTTCCTCTCCATCGGAACTAAATACGGAAGAGAAGAGCCACTCAGAATCAAAATCCAAATCAAAGTTCGGATCAGTTTTCTCTCCTCTGGCTTCATCCAAATCGTGGATGAACTCCCCTTCTCCACCGAAAAAGATTGGCTGTTTCTGGTGCTCCCCTAAGAAAGATTCCCCAAAGAGGAAGAGCAAGGAGAATAGAGTAGAAGGCATGAGCTTTGATTGGTCTAAGCAGGATGATATTCTCTCGGACTTGGGCATCCTGTCGAAGAAAGAGCAGAAGAAGCTGGTTAAGAAGGCAATGAAAGAGGAAGAGAAGATTAATCGGGAAGCAGAGAAAATTGTGAGGATGGCAAAACAAGCATCCGCAAGGATGACTATGCACAGGATGGAAGATGAGCTGAGTGATGATGAGATTAGTAAATATATATAGTTCTGGTTGGTTTGGCGTGTTCATAGAGGTACTATATTGAAAATACGACCCTAAGCACTGAGTCTACAGGTTGTTCTTTGAGTGTACGACTTATAGAAGTTGAATACAAACGAGTTATATTTGAAGAGAGACAATGATGGTTCAATAGATTAAAATAGTTTGAGATTCATATTTGAATCCATTCTTGCAGTTGGATAAACCCAATCTCCATAAGCACGTTCTTTGAGATGAGATCGGGTTGCATGCTTGGCTGTCTAACATTTCCTCTCTCTGCGATCCTCAAAGCCATAATTGAGTTCACTGAGAAAATGAGTCAACAAGTTGAATTTGGGGGATCATCTCAGCTTATATTATTATAATAAAAGGACACTAATATAAAAATAAAAAAATAAAAAATCCAGTTGTAAGACATGAAAATTTCTCATGCACATATATATTATATTAAAAGATTTAATATACTACAACTAATTAAAAATTAAGTTAATTAAAATTTTCTATTTATAAATTTAAATTTAATATTTTAAAGAAGATATCAAACCATTTACTCTTGCACATATCCATAATACAAGAATTTCTCATTCACTGGAGAGGCGGCACAGGCACGTGCAAGCGCACGTGCAGTGCTTCGTTGTCATTTGTCAATATTCTTCGGACACCTACCCCACTTTCCACTGCTTCTACTTCTACTTGCTTCCTTCTTCGATTCATCTGTCGGTTTTTACCTTTCATCTCTCTCTCTCTCTCTCTTTGTGTCTCTGACACTCTGTGTCTAACTCTGGGTTTCCCAATGTAAAAAGTTCTGTCATCACAGTCACAGCCTTTAATATGCTTCTCAGTGTCCGCTTCACTCGGCTTCCGTTACCTGTAAAGGCAGCCGAAAAGAAAGCTAGGAGGAAGCAGATGCATCTCCTCCCAATCCCACTCTCAGCTGTTCTCACACCCTTTCCTGCATCTTCTGATTCCGATCTCTGACCGCTAGTCATCGTTCCACTCCGAGCGGCTGTTGAGAGAGCGGTGGTGTTGTGGCTCTGGTTTCGACTATGGAAGCGATAAGGAAGCAAGCCACCAAGCTCAGGGAGCAAGTCGCCAGGCAACAGCAGGTACGATTCTGATCGGTCCTCCTTGCTTCGCACATGACGAACTGGCGGCGTTGCTCTATCAGAGGAAGGATAACTGTACTGATTCGAGGGCCTAATACGGCTGTCAATCCGAATTTTGGCGCAGTTGTATGAGTGAATTGCTTTTGTCTATGGGGGTGAAGTTCATGCTTTGATGTTCTTGTAGCTTGCAAAATTCCTCTTTTGGTGGTTACTGCGCCGATGCTACTGCTGAAGCTTAGGCCGATCGTACCTCGGAACTGAATTTGACAGCTCGTGCATTGGCATTAGTACACGGACCATCAGATTCTGCGGCTAATATGGCAGTCATTTTTTCTAATCATGTGATGATCTATCTGTGCTAGTTTTTAGTGCTTGCGGACGTTCCGTGTGTGCGGTTGCTTTTTGTTCCACCACATTGGCCATATCAAGATTGTATTCTGCTCCAGCAGCTCAAGTTTAGACATGACGTCAATCTCAATTTGTCTGAAAAATGCCACTTTTTCTTTATAGGGAAGTTAGCAATTAGCTAGTCATTTTGCTACCTTTGGCTCCTACAGGACATCGTTCATAGTTAAGGACATAGCTTCTGAGCTAAACTACAGTTGTTTATGGCTTATCAATAATTCAAGGAACAGAGGAGAGAACTTTGTTTTTTCCGGTGCGGCTTTTAGTTAGTTGCTTGTTTACTCAGAAATGGATTCGCTACCCTGTTAAATAGTTCCTTTCGTTTGACAGGCTGTACTAAAACAGCTGGGGCACTTAAGTGGAGAAGCTTTTATGGTTGATGAAGATGAGATGCAATGTTATCGCCAGCTTCAGAATCTATATGAGTCTACTCGAGCAGCAAAGGTGTAGTTACTAAATGGTTCACTAGACATATCTATACCTACTTATACAGCATATTTGTTGGGTGGGTGAAGAACTCTGTAAAGCAAATGTTTAGGAGAAACGTCTAAAATAATGTTATGGTGCACAGCATCTTCAGAGGAACATTGTCCGCGGTGTTGAAGGTTTCATATCATTAAGCTCAAAGGAAATGGAAATAGGTGAATGCAGAAGCTTCTACTACTTTTTTTCTTGGTTCCTGTTTCTGGAATCTAATGTGGATCTCTGCCTTCAATATTTTTTCAGTAAGGAAGCTGGCTGAGAACTGCTGCAAGTATGGGGTTGAAAATCAAAAAGGAGGTTCTGCACTTGCTAGAGCTGTGCTTCAATTTGGAACCTCACATAGTTCCATGGAAGATGAGAGGGAAACCCTGCTTGAGATCCTGAGCAATCAGGTAGTTCCTAGGTTATATTTGACAATATGATGCTGGCTACTTGATCATCTTATATTCATAGTTCTTTAGGTTTCAGAGCCACTAAGGACAATGATCAATGGGGCTCCTTTGGAGGATGCTCGTCACTTGACTCGGAGATATGACAAACTTCGGCAAGAGGTGGAAGCACAGGTACTGTTGGATGCAAGACTCTAATAATAAGCATTAAAAATACGTAGATCCTGATGGATGCTTTAATTATTGCATCAGGCTGCGGAAGTTATGAGACGGCAATCAAAATCCAGGGTCTCTACTCCCTCTGTAGAGAGTGTCATGAGGTTTAAAGCAGCAGAAGGTAGACTTGCTGAGCTTAAATCAGCTATGATGGCACTTGGTAGAGAGGCGACGGACGCAATGTTGTCTGTTGAAGATCAACAGCAGAAAATAACCTTCCAGCATTTTTTTAAAATGGTATCATCCCTGTGCTGGTCTTTGAATCTCAACTTTCATGATTAGTTCCATCATTCTGTTTCACTGAACTGGTGTGAATATGTGAGCGTGAGTTAAATTAGATTTAGGCAGGATAGCTTTTCCGCTTGATTGCAGTTATCAACAAGTTAATATACGCTGAAGGACATTGTGTGACAGGTTTTTCTTTTCCCGTTGAACTATGTGGCAGGTGGATGCTGAAAGATCTTATCATCGAAGTATTGTTGCTATTCTAGACAAACTACATGCTGAGGTCTGTCATTGTCTAGTCAGTTAATTAGATAAAGTGAAATGTGATTTCTGTTGTAGAGTCACTGAATATGTTTTTCTTTTTTTACTTCAATTGGGTAGATGACGCTGGAGGAGGAACCAAGTGAACCTTCTTCACGGACATCTGTGACAACACAGACTGATGCTGATGCTCGCTTCATTCCGGGGGATGCTAAGTTAAGCGACTCTGATTATCATGAGGACAGTGAACAGCAGGACGCGTATTACATTGCCAGAGTGAGGCGTTGGGCTCTCTGAATATTTTAGTCATTTTGACGATTTCTGTCTTCGTTGCAGATAAGGATTTGCACTAGAATTTAAAAGATCCTATGGAGACTTATTTTATATGATCAAGACGATTAAAATTTGTTCCCCCATCTGTGACCTCTGTCCATGTTTAATCCCGACATGACATAGCTCCTTAACTCTCTCTGTGGTAGCACAGTAATATATGTGCAAACTGGGGCAACCCTTGTGCAGGTTATTCACCCATTTGATGCTCGAGCGGATGGAGAGCTGAGTCTTTCCGTCGGTGACTATGTCATTGTTCGGCAGGTGCGTCACTGCACTGCATACATCACCCCACCAGACTTCCTTCTGTTGCTAGATGTTTCTTTACCATTTCCACTGGGCTTTGTTGCAAGCAGGTGGCCCCAACTGGATGGTCGGAGGGCGAGTGCAACAGAGAGGCCGGGTGGTTTCCTACCGCGTATGTTGAGCGTAGGCGGACATTGCCGTCCAGCAAGGTAGCTGAGAACGCTTCGTGCTCCGATCCCGGCGATACCCTGTGAATCATATAATATCTAGAAGGATTGTTTTGTTGGTGTGTCCTTCTCCATAGAATGAATGTTGCCAAATATCAGTGTACTTGGATTCGCTTCCCCACTCCTCTGAACATGTACATGTATCTTTCATCTTCTAATTTTTGTGCAATAGGCATGTGCTCGTGTAATCTCTATAAATGCTCAAAATTTTGTCGATTTCCATCCATGGCTTCCTTATTATAGTTGTATCTCGCCTGCACGACTTTCTTGGATTCTGGGGATTTTATTGTGCTTAGTCACCTCGCTGTGACACATATCCCCAGCTGGCTCTACCGCGACAGGCATGATGGCGTCAGCTTCCTCGTGCCTCTGCCTTCCCCCTCAGCCCCCTGCTCCGAAGCTTAAGCCTGCCTTCTCCCCTCTCTCCGTTCACCTCCGCGGCTTCCCGGGTCGACGCCGTTCGTCTGTTCCCCTCTGCTTCTACCGGCACCGCCCTCCAGATCTCCCGTCTGGCCCTCCAGATGATGGCCCGCTGAAATCCCTCGGCCTCTCCGCTGTCTTCTTCGCCCTTGCCCTCGGCTTCGCCTCTTCACCTCTCATCCCCCGTCTCTCCGCTGCACTCGCCTCCGACTGTAACCTGGTACTGAAACAGGAGCTGGACCAGCCCGAGGAGCCGCTTCGCAACAGTCGAGGTCTGTCTCCGACGACATTTTAGGGCTTTATCGTGTGAAATTGTCCACATGACCTCCTCTTTTCCAGCTCAGCCAGCGGTTGATTTGAATGTCTTCCACTGCGATTGAACATTATATTCCAACCGAGCTCTTACGTCGCTGATGCGAAAGAGTCATTCGTACACTGATTCCCCCCCCACCCCC
>CXYZ01019992.1:375679-408997 GCA_900006705.1 Sonneratia caseolaris
GGGGGGGGTGGGGTGCAAATGGCTTAGAGATCAAAACGTTAGGGTGTGAAGTGGTTGAAAACTAAACTTGGGGGTGAACGCTCGCGTCCGTCCGTCTCCCTCACCTTCTCCCTCGGTCTCGCGGGAAGCAGAGAGCTGATCGACCGAGTAAATTTGGATGCAATGTCGATGGACTGCGGAGTCTTCTAGGCTCTTCGCACTGGAATTTGCTGCGCTAGGATTGATTCAGTTTTCCATTTGGTTGCTGTTCTGATAAGGATGGAAACCGGAGATGTGTTGCAGGAGCTGTTCACCGTAGAAGTGGAGCTCCAGGAGGTCCAAGGTTCTGTTGATTTCTCTTTCAGATCATCCGGGATCATTTCGTTCTAGTTGAAGATCATGAAAGTTCATTTCTTTCCTGACAAAGAAAGTAATATAGGCGAAAATTTGGGAAATTCTTAGTGACATTTACCGGGCTATGCTCTTGAACTGCACGTTTGGTATGAGAAACGGCAATACTGAATCAAGCTTTTGATATAAATGGGATTTCTGACCTGAAATTTGAGTAGAACACGCTTGAGAATTTCTAAAATCTTTTTGCAGACCAGATAAAGTATTTGCTTAAGCGTCAGGAGAAGCTTTATGAAAAACAGTCAGAGCTTAAGGCTCTCTTGGAAGCATGTGAAGCTCCTAGCGGGCCGATTAAGGATGACCCTTCAACTTCCGTGGAGGATTGGTCAGGTTCATTCGAGTGGGATGCTCGAGCTGATGATGTTAGGTTCAACATCTTTGGGATATCAAAATATCGTGCTAATCAGCGGGAGGTTAGTCATATAAGGATTTTGAAAAAAGTAGGGGCTTTCTGCTTCTTACGCTGCTTTCTTTCTATATTCTAAGTTTTTGTCGCTCTTATACATTTTAAATCCCTTGGGTGTCGGATTGATGTGCAACAGATGATATGATATGGTGCACTGGCTTGAATAGGCTGTTGAGTATATTCTTTTCCTAATTATTGGGAGGTTTCTGCTGAGTGATTTGGATGAGGGTTAGAAATGAACCAACAATATAATTATTTAAAAATAGCATGGATCTCCTATTTTGTTTATGATTTCTGTACTCACAAGCCAGTTCATTGGCCATATTAGTTCTCTCTCTATATATACATCCTTGCTATTCTATTGAAGCACAAAATGTTATCAATTTCTCACTGAGAATGTGTAATATTTCGATAACTTACAATTTATGAACTCTTATTCATTTTTGTCTGGAACGTAATGCTGAGAATAGCTGGTTGTTTTCTTTTGAAGATTGTAAATGCCATTATGAGTGGGAGAGACGTCCTGGTAATTATGGCTGCTGGAGGTGGCAAAAGCCTCTGTTACCAGCTTCCAGCTGTCCTCCGCGATGGAGTTGCTCTTGTTGTCAGTCCTTTACTCTCATTGATTCAGGATCAGGTAGCTTCCCTGTACTAGATTCTTGTTGGAATAATTTTCTATGTTAAAATCTATTGGCAAGCAAGTCAACGCAAGTTTGTGACAAAAACCTTGCTCAGGTAATGGGTTTGGCTGCTTTAGGAATTCCAGCATTTATGTTGACATCAACAACAAGCAAAGAAGATGAGAAATTTATATACAGGGCTCTTGAAAAGGGGGAAGGTGACATAAAGATTTTATATGTAACACCAGAAAAGATATCCAAGAGCAAACGCTTCATGTCCAAACTTGAGAAATGCCATCATGCTGGCCGCCTCTCTCTAACAGCAATAGACGTGAGTTGTTATGTTAGCTCAGACTGATTGCTATATGGTTGTGATAATATTCCCATTGTCATTATTTTTAATATAGAATAGCAGAGTTTGTTCATCGTTATACTCTAATTAGTTGCTGCTTTCTAATTTGTTTCTTTTTCTTCTGTAGGAGCCATGATGCTTCTGTATGAAATTTAATTTAAAAGTTTCCAGATTTGAAGCCTTTAATTTCTAGAAAAACTTGGGATTTGACACTGAAATAGACTTGTAATTCATATGTCCAGAAAATAGCAGGTTTAACAGATTGTGAATAAATCAGATTTCCTCTTGAGGGATCTGGCAGCTGGGACTTTCATGTTTTTATAATTAAATTTAGATATCTCTCATCTATTTTTTGTACGGATTACTAATGTGATTCCATCATCATCTGAAGTCTTATGTACTGTATGAGTTATCTTTGAATATTGGTATATCTCCATATCTGCCATACTTGGTTTTGTTGAATTTTCCTTGAATAGTGTATTTAATGTGACCTTGCTCTTGCATTAGAGCTCTATTGTAATAGAAGTTGCAATATATGTTGCCATATATATTTCATAGTTTAGAAGAATTCATTATCTGCTTTCATCCTTATCCAGGAAGCACACTGTTGCAGCCAGTGGGGTCATGACTTTCGTCCAGACTACAAAAATCTCAGTATTTTGAAGACTCAGTTCCCCAGTGTACCTGTGGTTGCTCTGACCGTATGTCTCTTTTCTTCTACCTCCACTAACAAAAGAAAGGACACATGTGCAGCTTTTCTGAATTTGGATTTGTTTTGTGATACTTGCGATGCTCATTAGCTGTCAACTCTCCAGGCAACTGCTACTCTAAGAGTCCAACTTGATCTGATGGAAATGCTGCAGATTCCTAAATGTGTCAAATTTGTCAGCACCATTAACCGGCCAAACCTCTTTTACATGGTTGTATTCTAATTTTCTATAAAAATACTGATGATTTAAATCTGGAAAGTGAGAAGCTTATGCTGTTATGCATTTTTCTGCAGGTGAGGGAAAAGTCTTCAGTTACTAAGGTGGTCGTAGACGAAATTGCTGAGTTTATAAGAGAATCTTATCCGAATAATGAATCTGGGATTGTCTATTGCTTCTCTAGAAAAGAATGTGAACAGGTCTACCTTCATCTACCATCCTGCTTGTTTTAGTGATATACATTGTAATGTTCATGGAATTTTTATGGTACCAGCCTTTTTGGATATGATGTTTCACACCTATTTAGTGCGAATGAAATTTTTTGTTTACTACTAAAAAAAATCTGTTCTACAAATAAGGTGATGATTTCATATATTACACTTTGTTGATTAAGTGTCAGGTATTGATGTTTTGGTTCTGGTTACCTCCACATACTATTAATTCTTGTATCTGTTTATGCCGATAGTTCAATGGAATGAGTCCTAATGCTCGCATTAAAATGTAAATTGCAGGTTGCAAAAGAATTACGTGAGAGAGGAGTTTCAGCAGATTATTATCACGCAGATATGGATGTAGATACTCGTGAGAAAGTACATATGCGGTAAACTTGCTTTTTCATGTGCAATTGTCGGTAGCCTTTACTCTTTAGAGTAGATTACCTGAGGTGAATTATTTTCTTGGGTAGCGTAATATGAGTAAGTTAGGTTTCCTTGGCTCTGATGGTTGATTCTAAAATGCTCTGGCAATTGAGTACATTTGTCTGTTGAGAAATCTTTCTTTGGGCAAGTGATGCAATTGGAAGATTTTTGTAACATGATTTGCTACATCTACTATATTATTGTTTTCATCATGGCAGGTCACGTGAATCAGTAATCTTTAGAAACTAAAGTCTTGACTGTGAATTTCTGCCTATATTTTCTATAGCACTCTAACTCAATATGCTGCCTCACAGATGGAGCAGCAGTAAATTGCAAGTCATTGTTGGCACGGTATGTGTAGTGTCCTGATTATTACTGTTTTTAATTTCAATGAATAGAAATATTTAGTTAATTATCTGATAATCTTATAAAGAGAACCCTCTTGGTTAAGGGGGTAGAATTTTGAGAATTATATAGCATGTGAAGATTTTAAGAACATATAATGGTTAGATAATTGGAAAATTGTAGGTCATGACAGTCGTTAACTTAAACAGCATTCAGTTTCCTTAATGTTCAGTTATTTATATCGCTGAAAATATTTATGCTTTAGGTGGCATTTGGTATGGGGATTAACAAACCAGATGGTTAGTATTAAAAGATCATTGATTCTGTTGCTCAGCTGTTGCTCATTTCATTGCAATTGCAATTTTATATCCATTTGTGCTTGTAGTTAGGTTTGTCATTCATCACAGTCTGAGCAAATCAATGGAGACATATTACCAGGTTTTCTCCATTCCCTGCTAAAAGTTTAATTTCTCAATGCAAGTTCTTATGTTTTCTATCACTTGCAGGAAAGTGGTCGGGCTGGACGAGATGGACTTCCTTCAGAATGTCTCCTCTATTACAGAGCTGCTGATGTTCCTAGGCAGGTATAGGTTTCACTTCTCTTTTTCAATTCCTATTTTAATACCTAATTATGGTGGGATAATAATTCTTGCTCCTCCTGACAGAGCTCAATGGTCTTTTATGAAAACTCGGGATTGCAAAACCTGTATGACATAGTTAGGTATTGTCAGGTATGGCTCTCTATGAAACTAGACAATCTCACATATCATATAACATCAATACAAAAAATCTGAATATTGTTTTATCAAAAGGTTTGGTATTACTCTAAATAAGTAGATAATAGGAATATAACAACTTGACTAATATAAGCATACTAGCAAATGCCATGGCTAGATTACCTGAAGTACCATTTGGATTGTGAACAACCGACATTATGTATGAATCATTTTAGAACCAATTGGCTCTGGAGCATTGGAGTATTCGCAATCTTTTGCTATAGATAGATTATCCAATAAAATAGAAGGATTCCCACTAGGGGGAGTACCTAGCTCTATTTTCCATTTAGTTGTACTTGAGGTTATTTTGTTTAAAACCTTGCCATCAATGGTAGTTCTTCAATATTGAGTTCAATTAACTATTAATCATGCTGGGATTTGAGCAAAGGTAATTCAAGAGTTTAAAGGGAGATGCTGACAAATCATTCAGTGATAAAATAAAGTCGGCTTCTTCAGAGACTGTTGTCAAGAGTGGGGTTAAACCAAAGGAGAGAAGGAAACAACCTTTTAGTCAGCTAGGAATTAACAGACTAGGAGAGTACTGGAAAGTTTTCTTTACAGTTTGGTCATGTGTCTGCTGGAACATCTGAACTATATGTAAGATTCCAAGATATTTATCTAATATCAACATATTTCAAGCAATGAAGGTTCCTCTAGCAATAGCCATGTACTAAATGTTGTTAATGTAGTTCAACATTTTCATATGTGCTATATAGGACACTCAATCCTTCAAAACTTTTTGTCTGTCTGCAGGTTATTTATCTCCGATAAATTGTTTTTCTTTGGTGTTAACAGTCTAAAAGACAATGTCGCCGAGCTGCCTTTTTCAGGCATTTTGCAGAGGCCTTACAAGACTGCAATGGTATTATTTATTTTCATCACTGACATATATTCATGATATTTTTGTTATTCTTGAGAACTCTTATTGTAAATTTGCTTGTTCTCAGGAATGTGTGATAACTGTGCATTCTCAAATGAGGTCAAAGAAGTAGATGCATGTGGTATGTGGCATTAAATTGATCTTTTTGTTGTTATCATCCTTGTCACTATTTTGCACATTAGTTGTCTCTGCCTTGTCTAATGCTAGGGAAGTGGGGCAGGATGTGTCAGGCCCTTCCTACATACTCTTCTCTATAGTGTTATATTAAATGCAATAAGTTTTGTTTAATATTACACGAAGATGACTTTGTATAAGTTTTTGCGGAGCATTAGTTGCTGCTGCCTCAGGCCATGAGGGCTCAACTGCTTAACATGGCTCTGTATTCAGAACATGCAAAACTTGTGGTTTCTTTGCTGCAAGAAGTGCACGAGAAGGATCAAAGGTTGACAATGTTACAGCTGGTAGACAAGATGAAGATAGTGCAGAAGGAACTAGGTATGTCTTATGACTTGAAATTTGTCATATTTACTTTAATGTGAAATGAAAGTAATAGTAAATGGACATGCTTGTAATAGCACCAGCCAATTGATTAGGTTAGCTTTCTGATTTTGGTGTTGAATATTCACTTCATAGATTCTCTTCATGAGGCCCTGTATTTTATTAGGTGCTTATATTGCATTGAGGCTATGTACTGAGCATTTGAGGAATCTATTATCTTCAATTGACGGTTATACAGGATTATGATTGGACACCTTCATATTAATAGCCCTTTGCACTTGTGCTTTCCATTTCAATTTTCGAGTTTTGAACTACAGACTTCAGGTTTGAGACTCCACTTAGCTTTAACATCTGATTCAAACTTCTTTTGAACAAAAGTAGAATTGACCATGTTTTGAGCATGTGATACTACTTAGAGAACTAATGCGCATCTCAGCCTATTTAAACGTTAATCTTTCTGACTTGTTTATTTCAGGTTCTGACCTTAAGAAGGAGGAACTGGAACAACTTGTTCTGAGTCTTATATTGGGCCGTGTTCTGGTAAGTACTCTGGACCCTTCTTAGTTTCTGGTATTTAGTATCGATTGTCCTGTGTTCTGTGAGGAACATTTGTTCTTGTTAACTGAGATCGACTGGTTATGCTAAATAAAAAAGGAAAAAACCCTTGAGACTGACCAGTCTCTTTATGTGACGTAGAAGGAGGAATTTCAACATACAGCTTACTCAACGAATGCTTATGTCGCAGTGGGTCCCTTGGCAAGACAAATTCTGCAAGGTAATGGTGCAACCTTATGAATGTTTGATTCTGTTTATCTGTTGTTGTGATGGATTGGGGAATTGACTGCAAGGTCTTGTTAACTGTAGGAAAGAGGATTGTTAAGCTTGAGATTTTGAACAAGCAGAAGAATGTGGTTGGAAGTAAAAAATCAACTAAGTGCAGTCTTATGACATCTGGATTGGAGTTCAAACTTGATCAGCTACGAAAGGAACTCTCTTCAACCCATGGGGGAATATTTCCTCATTCTGTCTTGTCAACCGAGCAAATCAGCATGATTAGTGCAAGGAAACCTGGTTCACTGGAAGAGGCAAGCTTTTGCTATTTATTATTGGATGAAAAATGTTATAGTATCCTTAATGTGGGCTCTGTTGCCTTCTGGAGAACAGTCTAAAATTTCTATTTTCTTGGGTAAAAGGTGGAGGCAGCTGTTCAAGATTTCATAGAATAACACATCTGAAGTGCAATATCCAGCACTTGAGGAAATGAACATTTTAGGCAACCAAAGTCTCCACGCTGTTGGTTTTGCATCTTGACCAGTAGTGTTAAGACTGAGCCTTTTCCATTTTTTGGGTGCTAGGTTGAAGTGATCTCTCTAACTTAAATCTTGCAATAGAGTGGAGTTGTTCGAATTTTTACTAAATTTAGTTTGGTTTTTTTCCTCTGAAAGGTCATATAGGTTGTAAGTTTGAAGTTCTGAGGAAAGTCCGTGGTGCTAGGCAGATCTCTCTCAAAAAAATTATTTTGTTCAATTCATGCTTCATGACGTGAATCTCATCCTTGCAGCTGGAGCACATAATTGGCAACGTGAAAGCGCAGAGATATGGAAGCAGGATTCTTGAAGAAGTTGAAAAGTATGCCAACTCAGATCCCCAGGACAATGATCTGCCTAATGGGAATAAAGGCAGTGAGAATAGGGCATCAAAGAGACCAAAGACCAGTAGGGCAACTGTAATTATAGAGAGCAGCAGTGGTGATGAAGCAGGCTAAGGAACCCCTTCTGTTCGGAAATGCTGGTTGTATGCTGGCAACTAAGCACTTGCTGGCTTCATGTGTTCGACATAGAAGAATCAGTATCATTGGCTCATAACTTATATTTCATTTTGTCTATGCTGGCGCTACACAGGGAAGGGTGGTCAACCTGATTTTCCCACCTGTGCTGGTTTGGGGTTTTATCCTTTGGCGGATTGGTCTCTAAATATATCCTTGAATTCATCATGAAAAGGATGCATTTTAGTTTCTACTACATTCAAATAATTTTCTAAGCCAACGTTTTTTTCTTGTCATTGTCCTATGTCTGATCCTTCTGGTGGACGCCATAAGCAAGCCCTGAGTTTCTGTTCAAGTTGGTCAGTCCTTACAAATCCAGACTTCATGTGACAGGTGGCCGCTGTGAGTAGAGGAGGAGAAATTCTGCACGGTACGGTTAGGACAAAGAACCGATTGGAATTTACCCACAGGATAACTTATGGGTAGATTTCACTGAAATCGGGATGGGGTCGGTCACCTATGCCTTTACTTCTCCCTCTTCGGAAAGAGAGAGGGAGAGAGTAGTGCTCTGAAAGGCAGTGTGCCAACTCGAACTTTACGTTGCATTTTGATGTGTAGTGCAAATTCAGCCAATCTATCTCCCCTGCGACAGTCTAATGGTGTTTGACAATGCAGCCTGTGGCTCGGCTAATAAGCTCTAAGTCACAGGTGGGGCAGAAATTTCATGGCATTGGCCGTGTAGAGAACCATCAGCTGAATCTGCGACTCCCGTTGAAGAAGGCTTAACTGGAGGCTTTGGACATGGCTTTCCAGTTTGTATTTCCTGTGCCTATGGATGTGCCAAACGTTTTTCGTGCATTTCTAGTTTCATTCTTATTGATGGTTAGTTTCTCAGATAGCAATTGAGACGAGGGATCTGCCACGAGCAAGTGCCAAAATGAGCTGACGGGTGAAGTAGGACTATTCTGTAATAGATGACAACAGTTGAGGAATAATGTGATAGAAGGGGTTATTTCATGTGCCAAATATAAAATATGCACTGTATTTGATAAACAGAATATGCACATCAGATTCTAAAAACTAAATTCCCATGTATATCTGTAGTGGTATTGATTTTTCGGGATGTTCCCAGTAACACCAGTACTTTAACACCTAGCCAGAAATCTTTACATCTTCAAGTCACTGCACGAATCTATGACTTCAAAGTGAAGAGAGAAGCTTCCGTTCAGAGGAGACTAAGCCGAGGAAGTCGATAAGGGAGGCCAAAGAAGTCAGGGCCATATTCAGTTGCTCTACCGAGCTTCCTGGTTTCACCATCTGCTTCACCTAAAGGCAGAGAGATGTGGAAAGCCAATCAGACATTCAAGATCAAAATATTAAAAAAGTTATAACGTGATGATCATCAATCAGATCATCCTGATGCTGCAAGAGAAGTGAATTGAAATAATAGCAGTGATGGCAGAGCTAATATAAAGCAAGTAGAAAGGCAAGAAAAAGTATGCAAGATGAAGGAATAGAAGGTGCTGGTTTATAGCATTACCAGGTCAAGCTTCCCATAAAACTCCTCCATTTTCTCAGCATATTCGTTTTCGTCATAGTAGTTTGCAGCCTTTCCATTGAATCCTCCCTCTTTCAGCATGAGAAGTCTCAGGTGCTGGTTAAGATTATGTAAACTGCCTGGCATTAGAATTCTGCATATGCGTAGCAAATGAATAGAATCAGAGGTAGTGCCATAAGAGAGAGTGCCACAAGCAGAGAGACAGCAGATTTCAGTGTGAACCAATCCCAAAGGCCCCCCCTCTAGAGCCATCGATTTAGCTTATTTTTAGGTTTATTCTATTAGAAGACATAGATTCTTCAGTTCAATTTTTTTTGTGTATAAGCTTTTTTTTTTACCATAAACCCGAAGCATTGCTTTCTATTCTCTGGTCCTGTTAGTTCAAAAGGGGTCAACTACTCATAATTGATTGATCATTATGCTAATAATTTGTTTGCCACCCGCAACATCCTAGTTCACCTCTGACTCAGATCTGAACATTTGAAATCTGAAAAAAATGAACGGAAAATTATCATGCTTTTCTTTAAGGCTTCTTTCTTTCTAGATGAGAAAACAAGCTGAGATGATTAAATGGAGGAATTGAAGAAGATAAACAAGAAATAGGTCATAAGTTCTTGCAGGGCTTCCTTTTCCTGATAGTCAAAGCTGATAAAGTGATTTCAGGCAAAACACATCTCTTGGAGCAATACATCAACTAAACAGAATTAATACTAGGGCAGATTCGGGAATGCTCGATAACATGTCTACCACAAAGAAGTGATCCATAAACAAGGAAGCTAAAAAATGAAGTTAGCTTGATAACTGATATAAGCAAGGATCCATACTGAATAGCTTCCTGTATAGAAGGTCCTCATTGCTAGAGAAATTGAAAATAAAAATTAGAACTTGCATATTCTTCGAGAGACATGATATGCATACTGATTTAATTGGACAGTTTAGCAGGAAAAAGGCTAGTTCTACTGCCAATGAACTTCTCATGTCAACAGAAACTCATCTTGAGAAGATTGTTCCCGGCCTCCAGGAAATTCCACAAGTGGATAGCACAGGTCAGTAAGCAGGCAATTATAAATAATCACCTGAAGAAGAAGAAACTACACACACACACACAGAGTACTTGAACAAAGATGATGAATTCCTAATAACTGAGCAGTGTAACAGCAGCAGAAAGAGGGAAAAAGCTAAAATTGAGCAATCCAAAGTAAACGGCACGTATAATTGATAAGAGCAAAAACAGTAACTAATTCGACTCCAAGAGAAGGAAAAAGGATGAAAACACATGATCCAGTACCCGGTGGTTTTGGGGATACCCACTGGGAATTCTTGTATGGCTCGTGTTCAAGGCTTTGGATGGAGCCGCGAAATTCAGATGGAGGGTTGATAGGTGCTGAGCTTGTACAAGAACGGAATTGCGGGTGGCAGCTGAGCGAGCTTAAGCCAAGAACCTTGCTGTCATCATCCCATGTCAAAATATCTATGGAGCAAAGCTGTTGACTATATTCAACAGGGTAATGTATCCACCATTAAGTATATGGTTTTAGATGGGTACATAGTGCGACTGGGCTGACCCCAATTCCAGTACAGATCCAACTAGATTATCCAAGTGCACTTCAATCTGTTAGTCGGTATCAATCCTGTTCAAGCATCGGCATGGCACCCATGGCGGGAGCTTCCAGCAGATTTCCAAATCATTAAACCATGGGTAAGTCTCACCCAAGCGATGCGCGATTTGTTAGCTGCACCGTAGACTGTGGAAATGTCGGCTGAATTTACCTCAACATGAAGTGGTATGCATAGCGAAGGAGCACCTAGTCAGTGCCCCGATTGTCCTTTCTGGCTACAGTCAGGTCTACAAAAATCATGTCCTGAGCGTATTTCTGGGCCGTAAATTCGAGCTACGATGTCAAGTTTTTGGTGTTTCTCAGAGTTTTTCCCAAGATATTTTCTCATACTTCATCAAGTGAATCCGTTAACCAAATTTTAATTGATTTGCGAGGATTACGAGGTCCTTTTGGTACGTATCTCAGTTCTAGGATGAAGTCCGGACCTCAAAGAGGGATCAAAGACATGAATAGGAGGGAAAGCACATCCGCCCCCCCATTACTGCGGCCCTAGGAAGGTTCTCCTTACTGAAAATATGGTACGTTCCATATCAACCAAGACCTCATCAATTCGTGGGTTCAACACACTAAACGGATCGAGAATCAAAGTCGAAACAGAGAAATCATGATGGCATAGAGATAATGGCACACAGTCCATGCGGCATCACTTTTGAGTTCCACTTGGTTTTTGGTTCAGCACGTCTTCCAGAGGACCGAGGGACCAGCTGAACACGCCTAAGACCATGTGGGAATCACGGGGGAGCAGAATATGTCTCGATTGAATGAATAAGAGCAAGGAAATTCTCGAGAGAAATAAAAGCGATGCAGAGAGTTTGAGTTACAAAATGTAAATCTGTACATCCTTTCTTGCACCCTAATGTTCCTCGAAAGGGCAGCCTGCACCGATTTGCCGCTTCCCCAACTGCATCGAGTGCAGAGTATCTACACATACGGACGAAAGATTCAACAAAGTTAACAATGCACCAATTTAAACTCCATCGTCACGATTCTTTAGTTTGTATCTGATTAGTTATAAACGAATTGGGACATAATAAAATTCTTTATTTCCATTTTCAGCTCTGCTGTCCAATTAAATGACGGTGGAAAAGGAAAGGGGCAGCTAAAAGATGAATGTGATGAAAGCTGTGATGCTGTCAGGGATCAACTAGAGACTAACAAATTTAACTCCGATTCTTGCAAGGGATTCCAATTGAAGAGAGTGAATCAGAATCAGGGAGATGGCCAGCTCTTGCCGGATTCCCCCCTGAAAAGTCAACTCTACATTATGATTTTATTTGTTTGAGATTTTTTTACAATATATTTCAGAAGCTTAACTGTTTGAGGCTAATCTCATCTTGGAAGCTAGCATTTATGTTAATAGTCTCAAGGTGTATTTAAATTAGCTTTGGATCCCGGCCGCGGAGGCAGAGTCGGCCAGCATGGATTGCAGGTTGCTGGTATCATTATACCTGGTAGTTTACAAGCAAGACAACAAATCGGATGTGGAACCTTTTGTTTTTGGGTTGAAGAGGAGCGCATCTGCATTGAACCCGAACAGTAATCGGTGAACGTAATTTTGATGGAGTTTCATATCTTATGCAGCCAAGTGAAGAAAAGTAGTACATCAAAGGGTATGTACTGATTCAAACAAAAGCAGAGATAAAATACTCGGTTAATGCTATTCATAGAATGTGACTGACTGTCGAGTCCCTGTCTGTTGTGCGTATGCAGATTCAAGTTCGATTTAGTTTATGTTCTTCTATGGTCATCTGCGCTGCACGTCACTGGGTGCATGCATCATTATATGAATGTATATATATATATATATATAGAGAGAGAGAGAGAGAGAGAGAGGACATCTGCGCCGTCACTTGCAGTTGCAGATGCAGAGAGCTCTTAAAAGAAGTCCACCGTGAGCTTTTCCCCATTTTATAATCCCTTCTGCATCGGCCGAAGTTCGATTTCTCCATATGACTATCAAAGTCAAACAGAAAAACGTCAACATTACTGGTGGGCTCTGAAGACTGAAATTGAGCACTCGCAAGTGGGCCATTTTTATGGATTTGAAATGTCTTGATCTTACAAGTAGGCTGCCCTAACGCAATGGCAGACGGTGCATCCATTTTCTCGTCCTTACATCAGAACTCAGACCCCGTGCCGGAATTCGCATGAGTATGAACGTATCTCAGTTATCCCTCGGGAACTTCGTTTACTTTTCTCTTGGTTCCAGTAGAAATCCATTACAATAATGAGAAAGCAACCGCTAAGTCTAGTTAGGAAGAATAGCCATCGAATTGAGAATGGAGGCTCTTGGTCGCTTTTGTCCTACATGAAAGAGGTACCATCGACAGCTTCCTCTCTGACTCTTCCTCTACATGAATTGTAGACTGTATATTGAGATGAACCATCGTACGGAAATAAGTTGTGGTCCATCTATATCAGTAGTGTAAATTATACAAAATAAATGTGGCTATAAATTTTGATTAGAAAACATGGTTATAAATAATTGCCGAATATATGATACAATAGTTATGGAAAGGTGCAGCTGTATGACTGAATTTGATCGTATCGTGGTGACAGCGGCTCCCTCTCTAGATTATTACGCAGTTTGGCGTTGTACAACAAGAAAGAGCCGAGGGGGCCTCTCTCTATAAATCCGAATTCCCTTGCCAGTTTCGTCTTGTCAGCATCTCCCTGACAAGAAAAGCAAACCCAGTTCATACTACGAACTGTGAGTGGGGGACGGCCAAGGAGATAGAACAGAGTGAACCTTGGCCTCTTACAGATGGCGACTTCCACTAGTTCATTGACTCAGTGTCCGCCGCTGGGCTTCGGCGCCAAATACTATCACGTGTCGCCAGATGGAGGGAGCTGCGTGAGGGACAGCAGCTACTTCGGGGGGAAGCCCGTGCTGAATCAGGGAGTTGGGTACTCCGTGGTTCTTGGCTTCGGGGCCTTCTTCGCTGTCTTCACCTCTTTCTTGGTACATCTTCAGTTCTCTTTCACTTACTTTGCTCCGCAGCTACATCCAGAAAAAAGACGATGCAGTTGTACAGATATTTCCGGTCAATCATCGGCAAAACAATCCCCGTGATTGATCCATTTCTTGTTTTATGATTCTTGCGATTCTCGGGTTCCTATAACCTTGGATGTAGGATTAGACAAAGCAAGGAATCAAGGATATACCCCTTATTTTGCAATTGATTCTGCCGATGAATTGGTTTGGTGAAGTCAACGATGGAGTATTGGTGCTTGTGCTTTTCATGAATATCCATCTTCTCCGATGCGCTGTCCATGAATGGACGACGGGGATTGATCTGCTTGAGATATTCTTTATTATTCAATCGCGTCTATTTACTTTGAATATTCCTAGGCCCCTTGTATCTGTGGCACGGAACAAGCATCCCTATTCCATTGGTTTATTCAATTTGGACCCAATCTTTTTCCTAGTCCGTGCAAATTCACAGAGAGGGCTCAGGTCCCCTCTTTTGAGGCCATTTTACGGCGTCATAGTTATCGCTACTGATATAAAGTGCAAAATTTTGATCTCGGTGGCCCATTCTTGTACTAGTACTGTCATCTTTTACACAATTTTATTTCTCCGGCATGAGCCCATGTCAGTATCTGGCCGACCGAGACTGTCTACATGGCCGGATTAACTTAGTATTTTAAGAATTACAGATACTCATGTGGTGGGAGTTCTCTGAGAACGACCTGGTGGTTTAGTGTTGTTGGCGGTCATCCTCTTCTTATCAGAAATAGAGGTTTCTGCTTAAAGGAGTGTTTCTGAATGTGAAAGTTTCTGGTGATCAGGTATGGCTGGAAAAACGCTATGTCGGGTCTAGGCACACCTCGGAATGGTTCAACACTGCTGGAAGGAGCGTCAAGACAGGGCTGATCGCCAGTGTGATTGTATCGCAGGTGATATCTTAATTTCACAAGCTGCTGTTCTGTTTGCAATTCAAGAAACGTGCACTTCACACTCTGTAAACTGATTCATATTTTCGTGAATCATTCAGTGGACTTGGGCGGCAACTATCTTGCAGAGCTCCAATGTTGCTTGGCAATATGGAGTTAGCGGACCTTTTTGGTATGCTAGCGGGGCAACTATTCAGGCAAGTACATGAAGTTATTTGAAATTTCAGAAAAAATATACCTGTTCGACAAAATGGAAACCAAGATTGCCACATTCATTTCCCAAGTGCTAATGAATAGGTGCTCTTGTTCGGGGTTATGGCCATAGAGATCAAAAGGAAGGCTCCTCATGCTCATACTGTATGTGAAATCGTGAGGGCACGGTATGTTAAATCCGGCTGTCAATGGGATGTCCAAAGGAACAGGCTCTCTTTTGTCTAGCAAATGATATTCTTCAGTTTCATGCTTCCTGAAACGCTATACATCACCTCTTTCTCTTCCATAGTTTTCTGTTGTCAAGGAAAGAAAAATCGGGATCAGCCGGCTCAAACTCTGACAGTAACACTATAACTCTGTGGTTTCAGATGGGGAACTGCTGCGCATGTGGTCTTCCTAGTTTTCTGCTTCATGACGAATATTATTGTGACTGCGATGCTTCTTCTCGGTGGCTCTGCTGTGGTTAATGCTCTTACTGGAGTGAACATTTATGCCGCTAGTTTCTTGATCCCACTCGGAGTGATCATCTACACGCTAGCAGGCGGTCTAAAAGCCACTTTCTTGGCAAGCTACATACATTCTGTTATAGGTATTTGTCCTAATATTAATGAATAACAATGAGCAAACATTGCCAACTGTAGTTTTGGTTCTATTTTTCTCTGCAAGAAGGGGAAACTGGAGTATGGATACCTGGAAATCTGTTTCGGAGTTTTACCTGAAGCAAATATAATATTATATAAATATATATATATATATATATATATTATGCAGTTCTGATTCTTTTTTTTTTTTGCTTTCACAGTGCATGTGGTTTTGGTTATCTTCATATACTTAGTATACACCGCTAGCAGCGAGCTGGGAAGCCCTGGCATTGTGTATAGACGTCTTCTGGAGGTATCGGGCAGGTCAAGGATTTGCCAGGATCCAATCTCGCATTCGGACCAATCCTGTGGTCCTGTGAGTGGCAACTACAAAGGATCTTACTTGACCATGTTGAGTTCGGGCGGACTCATTTTTGGAATCATCAACATTGTTGGGAACTTTGGCACCGTTTTTGTTGACAACGTAAGTTCTGCAATAGAAACTGCTTTCTTAACATCTAACCTTAATTTTGAGATTGGATGCCCCATGTCGATTGACAATGATGCTATCTGAAAGCCCCTGCGGTCTGGATGCTGTTAATCTGTAGGGATATTGGGTAAGTGCGATAGCCGCACGGCCTTCTTCTACTCATAAAGGATACTTGTTGGGAGGGCTAGTTTGGTTTGCTGTACCATTCTCCTTGGCAACATCTCTCGGCCTCGGAGCTCTGGCCCTTGACTTACCGATTACCACAGGTGAGGCGAGCCATGGGCTAGTTCCTCCTGCCACTGCCACCGCCCTGATGGGAAAATCTGGATCGGTTCTGCTCCTGACTATGCTCTTCATGTAAGTCAAGCCAGTATAAGCTCCATTGTTTTTCCTTCCAACAAAGGTTCCTTACTGCACTGAAAACCTACGTAAGTCTTGCAGAGGTGATCCAACTCGAACCTGTTGAGATATGTCGCTGTACGACGATTGATTCATTTGTAAACCAACTTGTAAGGCCTGGGATTTTCACCTAAATACACTCCATAACGAACCGTTGGATTCTCATCGTACCAGGGCGGTGACTTCAGCTGGTTCTGCTGAACTAATAGCAGTATCCTCGCTCTGCACATACGACATCTACCGGACATACATCAACCCCAACGCAACCGGGAAGAAAATCCTGCAAGTCTCTAGGAGCATAATCCTTGGATTCGGGTGCTTCATGGGGCTGCTAGCAGTGATCCTCAACAAGGCCGGAGTCTCACTCGGGTGGATGTACCTTGCCATGGGAGTCATCATTGGCTCTGCGGTTATGCCGATCGCGTTCATGCTCCTGTGGAGGAAGGCGAACGCCTTCGGGGCCATCCTCGGGACCATCACAGGGTGTCTCCTCGGGATTATAACTTGGGTGACTGTTACGAAAGTCCAGTATGGGAGAGTCAACCTCGACACAACAGGTCGGAATGCCCCAATGCTCGCTGGGAACCTCGTGTCCATCCTCGTAGGTGGGGCAGTTCACGCCGTCTGCAGTATGATTTGGCCACAGAATTACGACTGGGAGACGACGAGGGAGATCACGACGGTCGAGAAGGTCCAGACCGAGCTGCCCGCCGAGGAGTTCAAGGAGGAGAAGCTGGTGAAGGCCAAGCTTTGGATCATCAAGTGGGGCGTGGGGTTTACCCTCCTTATCGTGGTCCTTTGGCCTATCATGTCTCTTCCTGCAAGTGAGTTCCTCTCTGAGCCCCGGCCAATATCTTCTTGATCGGTGTCGGTATATCATACGAATCGCCTTCGGCTGATCCGACCTTTCTACGGTCCTTCTTGTTGCAGAGGACTTCAGTAAAGGGTACTTCACATTCTGGGCAGTCATTGCAATCGCATGGGGAACGGTGGCCTCAGCGGTGATCATCGCGCTGCCGGTGATGGAGAGCTGGCAGACGATACGGAGCGTGTGCATGGGAATGTTCACGAATGACATGCTCATGGAGAAGATCGACGAGATCAACTTCAAGCTGCAGTCGCTGGTGTCTTCGATCCCCGAAGCCGAGAGGCTGTACCTTCTCGAGAAGGAAAAGATCAAGAAGATGGAGGCGTCGGAGCAGCAAGTCCAACCCGCCTGAGCCCACCCTAGCTGCCCATGTGATCGTGTAATTGGATTGCGTTAAATGTCTCTGGTTCGCGTCAAGTACCTGTCTGGAAGAGCAATCGATCGCTCCACAGGATTGTGTATTAAGTTATAACAAGAATGTCGGCAATCTGTATAATATTTCCCGTCAATGTAATAAATCATAAATTTGCCACACAAGTCCTCTTGTAATAAATCATAAATCTCCATAGGTCTATGCTTCAATATTTCCAGGCAGAAAGCCGTCTGGTTCGTCTAACAGATCGCTTCCCCATATTCAAAATGTTACCGAGACATCAATTCAATAACCGTTCTCATCGAGGCGCTAAGACTCTCATCCGTAAAACTGGAAACTCGGCCTACTTCAGTTGAACAACATCGATCAGAACCTGCTTTTCGAGTCGATTTCAAACCCTTCCATTCACAAGACATGAACAAGTCCAGGGATATATATGGATCCGTTCATGGAAGCAATAGCAGCAAGAAAGTAGCGGCACACAGATATCCCCAAGCACCGGAACAGATAGTACAGAGTTCTGAGTGATTACACGCTAAAGTTCAATTCTGAAACATAAAGGGGGACAAGAGGAGCACACAGCATGATGACATTAAGCAGAGGCAGCAGCTTCCTCCTGCAGCTGCTTCACCTTTGTTATGTAATCGCCCATGGCTTCCTCCTTCGATTTCCCTGCCGACAAACAGGATCGGAGTCACTCTCCAGAGAAGGCAGACTTGCTGAACCGTAATGCGCTTAAAAACCAGAATCTAGAGGAAAACCTACTTACCTTCAACAGCCTTCCATGCATCCCACTTTGCCTTGTCCTTCATGTTGAACATTCCAGGTCGACCTACACGTGAACATCGAGATCAGAACTGTGCAGATCTAACAGACACTTACTGGGATTATTAAGATCCGAATTAGTGAATGAACAAAAGCATCAACTGTGCTGCATGGGGAAGGGCTTACTGGTGTTGATGGGTCCAACAGTGGCCTGCTTATACAGCCCGTACAGGATGAGCTTGTTCTCATTTGAAGTGTTCTCCGGCAAGGTCATCGCCTTCTTGGCATGCTCCTCAAACTCTTGCTGCAACAACAAACGGCAACGTTATGAGAATCCACGGTACAATTTTCTTCTAAAACAGCAGATAGCATATCGAAATCCAAGAAATTGATAACAGCTTCCCAAATATGAACTTCTTTCACAGTTCGTTCAGAAATGATACGAATACGACAAAGATCTCAGGAGGAGATACAGAATTCAGTGCAAAACAAGAGAAGATCAACAGCGACCAAAGGGATTTCACTGAAAATTAGGGGATTAGACGGCATGCAGCCTCAAAACGCAATCCTTAGATGAAAACAACCACCCCAATCAGGTCACCTTGATGTCCTAGAGGTGCATGCAAACCCGGTCTCAGTATCATCAACAAAAATCCCCGAGCTAAATCCAGCAACGTATCTCTCATTTCATTAGACAAGACACCGATTACCAGCGGAATGGAATTCCGGGAGTATGATCAAAGGCCGACCATAGCATGCAGAAGCAGTCAACCAAACACCGTTTCATTCAACCGAGTAAAACAGGATCTAGACTTGTTCGGCCCAGTCAAGCGAAAGACCATGCGAATCCTTCCAAATGTGTAAGATCAGGAGACAAATTGCTCAAATCGTTGGAGGAGGAGGAGGCGAGAGAGATCGGACCTGCAAGGCCATCGTTAGCCCTGAGTTCTCTTGCTGCCTGCGACTGGCTGACTAAGGTCCTTCAGCGTCGATGGCAAGTTCGGATCAGAGCAGCAGGCCCCTAGGGGATTAAATATTAAACGCATGAAAAGCGGGAGTACAGTTTGGCATATATCTTTTTTTTTTTTTTTTATAAACCACCGGTATCCAGATGAACTTTGTCTAGTTGACTAATTCGGATCATCCCGGGTCGGCTAATTTAAGGGGTTAAGAGTTCAACCATTCGAACTCGAGTTCTCCCATTGGGATGATAAGTGTCGAACCACTCGATCACGCTCATGATAGATAATTTAGCATATATCTCCGTCCTTAAGTATTAACGGAAATAGAATTAATTCCTGAATAATGAAAAAATAGTTGAATTTATCAAGCTTTATTCTTGAATTTTTCAGTACTTTAATTAATGCCTTTTAATCAATAGTTTGGTTGGACGATGGTAGACATTATGGTCCATGTGCAAACCTCCGCTACGCTGCACATGGCCACATGCACATCACATGCCCCAGACATTTGCAACTAAAAATATTAATGTCATGATAAATTGCAATGGCAATATTATCCAATAAATGAGAATATGAAGAGAAGACAGGACAGGACGATAGCCGCCGTAAGCTCGCAGGTAGATGTGGACCCCACTCTGTTCGTGATCGAAAATAGGACAAGGGGGCTATCACCCTCCCCAACTAACCACCGACAGAGCTTAGGGATTAAATGGAAAAAATCCACCGACTCGAGTTCAGGAGCTTCCATTTCATTTCATGATGGTAGTAACAAAATAAAGACATCCATAAGCAATGTATCATCCACGTAACATCCATGTCAACCAAAAACTGAAACAGTATCCAACGTATGACACGGCCAAAAAGGCTAGAACACCTTTCAGACACTACTTCTTATCCTCCTTCTCAGCCTCGGCAGCCTTCTTCAAGCGTGCACCATGGTGACGCTTATTTGCTCTCTCCATGCGGAGCTTGGCATAGGCATTGAACGACTTCATCTCGTCAGTGACCTTGACCAGCTCCACAGTGGGCTTCTCCCTGGCTATAGGCATGTAGGAGCCTTGCACCTGAGTGGCACTGGCGAGTTCCCCTGCAGTAGAATCACCAGCCTGCGGAAAGGGAGTAAAAAAAGGTCATCAGTTTCATCCCTGAATATGACAGGATTTGATGAAGAAGAAGCAATCGATGAGAGTGTGGCTGTCCTCAAAATACTTGTTGAAAAATAACAGGGCACTGAAACTCGTATGACAGATTTTTCTAGCTTTTATTATTATATGCATCTTGCTTCTATCAGCTTCCAAAAAGAGCACCACACAAAATTTGGAAAACCTGCTTTAAGGCTCATTAGAGTTAAGTTTAAGACACCATCCAGACANCCAAAAAGAGCACCACACAAAATTTGGAAAACATGCTTTAAGGCTCATTAGAGTTCAGTTTAAGACACCATCCATATAAAATAACGGCTACCCTCCTCGCCATGTGTTTGCTGACAATGAATTTGGGTTTTACCTTGAGCTTCCTTGGTCTTCTCGGGAAGACAACCAACTTGGCCTTGTAGGTCTTCAGCCTCTGCACATTGGCCTGGAGACTTTCCAAGGATCTGTTCTTACGGCGGTGGTCCACTGCAACTCCAATAGTTGGAGCCAGTTTCTTGGGAATACCAGCAGCCTGAGGCATAGGAGATATATGATGTAGATGTTAGCTAACAAATAGATCAGACATTTCAAAATAGTACATTGAGTGAACTGCAATGTTACTACTAATGATAAGCATACCTTAAGCTCCTCAAGGGAGAACCCTCTTCCCGCCCTGACTTTCATGTTATATTTCAAGGTCTGGCCATGAACAATAGGCCTAAGTGGTCCCTCAGTGGGCCTAGGGAAAATCTTCACAGCCTTCTTTTGCCGAGCTGTATAACAGAAGACATCAAAATTTTAAAAGAGAAGACTCAACTTCAGATACAAGAGAAAAACAATGAATGAAATCAAGCGGCTAAATCTACCATAAAAGGAAAGTCAGATCAGCTACTTTAATCAAACAACCAGTTTACCTAGGCGTCTCCTCACTTTGCGAGCAGGTTGGTTGAACCAGGTCTTAACATAGTTCTGCCAATGCTTCCTGAAGTGCCCATTAGGCACAACATTGTTATGCTTCATTATGACTTACCTGCAAATGCAGAAAACATCGGATATTTACAATAAAGAGCACTTTCCAAACACGCACCTGATAAAGCAGAAAAGGGGGACAGAATTCCCCCCATGCTTGAGTCAAAACGACTGCCTAATTCACACTGGAGAGAACATTTCCATGACCTAGGAAAATTTCAAATGCCCAGCCCTTTGCAAAACTTTCAGTAGATACCCCCCAAAAAAATCATCAATATGGATCATCCTATTTAATTTCTTGGAAAGTCATAAACAACAAGCAGATCAGTGTCTGCCACCTGTCAGAAGTATCTGAAGCCCAGTGACACCCACCAAAATATAAAATTTTAGATTTTTCAGCTTATTTTCTTATTTGACCATTAATTTGCTTTGCTCAGATGTAAACCTCCTAAACCACTATCCCCTAAAATAAAAAGGCCGATTAGCTCATCGTCAAAGCAAACGAACTAACAGTAACACCCCAAACTACCAGATCGAAGCAAATAAGACATTGGGCTATCACATCCTGTAAACCAACAGTGCAGACAGCATTGAAATCATTAACAAATACCGGATGCATTAGGAAAAGTGATTGTCATGAAACCAGTCCAAAATGGAAGAACGCGTGCAGAGAAAAAGAGGAGAATGCATAACTATAGCAGCTAGAGCCGCCGTGAAATACAACCGCAGCTGATAACTCTGTGAGTAAGACCCGAGCTAAAGAACAGAACATTCATAGGAAGGGTTTCATGTTTACAAAGAACAAGCACATGGGAAGCCTTCGGTGGGTATTATTACCTTACCTGGAGAGCCGCCAAGCACAAGGATTTTGCTTGAGCTGCAATGCCGCTAGGGTTTGCAGACGACACTAGAGATGGCTTTTATAGGAATGCGATATTCTCTTTTGATCCTCATCCTTTGTCATATTACCGACCTTATCCCAAAACTTTATTTATACTGAATTTAGTCCTCAATCTTCCTCAATTTGTCCACTTTCAGACCTGGCATTATTATCTCCAATAGAATGAACTGGCATGGATTTTCCTCCAAGACGAGTCGAGGCGGCTTCCACGTGGACAGTTGAATCCAATTCACCTAATCAGGTCAGTGAAAATTCAGAGTCAATAGATAAGCCCATTTCTACTCCATGCCCATCGTACCAAATCTATTATTTCCTCATTTTGTAAATTTTGTTTTCCATCAACATCAAGTTGACCTCTCCATATCCTAATCCGTCCATCCTCAACATGTCAATTTCACTCACAATGTATTGATTTGACCCCAAGAGGAAACAAAAAATCAAATAGATCAGGTAACTCTGCTAACTGATATAATCTCTTTACACGTGAACTAGTCTCTGTGAATTTTATACAATACCAGAAGAAACCTTAAATAATCATAACTAGCTTCTTCTTGTATTGTCTCTCACTTTTGCTGAAGAGTTCTCAGATTACAGCTGTTTGGTGACCACTACATGCTACACTGAAGAAAAAAATTTAAAAACATCCTCCTCGTCTACACACATTCTGATCTGTTTTACAATGAAAAACAAGCTCCACGGGCTAAACCTCTACATCACCAGGTTGCAGCAGATGTTCAAAGTTGCAGCAACCTCCTCTCGAGTGAATACAAGGGCGTGCTACAAGAGGCTGAAGACTAAGTAATTGCGGAGAGAGAGAAGAAGAACCAGGACTCCTTAGCCTCTATATATATAGGTGAATGAAAGGCCTATCCGTTTCCCGTATTGAGTGAGTAACAAACCGGTGAACGAGAAGTACAATAGGAGAAAACAAGCCCGTTTCAAGAAGTTCACATTAACAGCCTGAGGAAGGAAACGGGCTGTGCAAATTCTTGGTAAAGATTTCACATGTTGTAATAGTGAAAGGAACGTGAGGGATATTAAAGGAGTGGAGAAGCCCGTAACGACACCTGCAATTGTTTCCCATCTCCAGTATCTAATACCAGCTCCTGTCCTCCTGATAATCAAAGATTGCAATATCTCCGTGAACCTGCTAACCCACAGGACAATATGAGTAACTATCAGAAGAAATTTTAAATGCTTGCCAAGTAATATAAGAAGTAACTTCACTTCTCTTTTGCTTCTGGCTAGAATATTAAACCCCATACGTTTCACTGGGTATTTTCCTATTGCCTTCAGCAAAATTGATCAAGTTCCAACACGTGTAACACTCATTCACTGTCTAATAAGAATGAGAAAATTAAAAAAGAAAGCTAAGCCCCTGACAAGTTTTATGATAACCTTTTCTGTTTTTGTCAAGAAGATTTTAAGAGGCTTAACATGTGTCAGTCACAGTGGAGGATATAGTGAAGCACACTTCCCAGCTTGATCACTCATTCAACTAGAGAAGGTACAGTAGCATTTTAACTAGAATCCAACAAATTAGGAGGATATATTGCATCCTTCCTTACGGTCCTAAAGAATCAAGACAGTAAAACTGAGGCAGCTCAGCACGTGAAAATACCAATCAGATCTCTTAGGACTTAAAACTTCACATGTTGAAATGAGATGTCTATAGAGCCCAAATGTACAGGAAATGAAGAGAAGAGGGGATACGCATACAAGACATAATGTCTTCTAAGCATCTCAACCATAGAAGGATCCCTGGCTTGGCAACTGAAGAAACCGTCATCATAGATGCTCACTTTCGACATGCCTGATGTATACCAGCAGCTATAAGTTTGGTTCACCTTAAAAAGAGAGATTTTAGTAACTGAGATGAGCGAACACTGTGTAATTAAGGAACAGTGATGGCAACAATTTCAAATTATTTTGTAAAAGAATTTCTAAGCAGCATGATAAACTGTAGCCAGTATTGGCACATTACCTTAAATTTATCTTTTGTCAACCATGCTGTACCAAAACTAGGGCGGCAGTCAACTGGAAGGGCCTCTTTTGGGGCCTCAGCCAAGGCAAGTCGAGCCTGACCAGACAGATGATCTTTGTATTCAACCTACAGAAAGATAGATATAATAGCATAGATCACTTCCATTACTTCAATACTGTTAGAAAAGTCTGATCCCAAAAGCACATAATGCAACAAAATAACCTTCAGGGCATTTAATCCTAGAGCCAACTCCAAACACATGGTGCAGGGGATTCACACAGTAACATGGAATTTGGAAGGGGAAACTGAGCACCTCTAGACACTCAGCTATGAGATTGTATTACTATAGAAAGATTTCATTCGCATTTATCCCAAACACTTTGTAGTTTTTTTTCAAATATCCCATCCCATATCTAAACAATCAACGTATAGACAAAAGATTCAAAAGTTTCATTAGTAGTAAAAAGGAAAAATCTTTAAAAGCATTAGCGGGGTACCCAGCTGCAAAATTGATCGAGGCATGTCTAAATGTTTCAGAAAAAACAGTGGAACTCAAAGTGTTGAACCCATTGGTATACTCGAATGAAAATGTAGACTCAGAAGAAGATATTAGAAATGTAGCTAATGACAAGGTATACACACAACCGACTGAGAATACAGCTTTAGAAGCGACATTAAATTGACACCGCCAATATTTATGAATTGGTAAGACTGAACCCGCATTCAGAGTTACAAGTACCACAGTAATTACCTTAAAAACCGAAGCCCAATAGTAATCGTAATGGCATCGGAATTTCCTTTTCTCAGAAGGGTTGAAGACATTCTTGGCATTGTAATTTAAGAACCCAAGCTCACAAACTTTTGAAGACCTAATATCCACGCCTGCAGAAATCAGAACCCAATTTCTCATTGTCCTAATAATATTTCCCAGAAGCAACTGAAAATCAGAGAAAAGACCAACAAACTATATTGGCCGAACTAGCTCCCCTGTTCATAATAGTTACAAAGTTCACCGATCAAGACAATCATGCTGTTCATATTTCAGCAGAGCTACTGTCATCAAACGAGACAATGCACTGCGTGCTCCGAATCAACAGTGTGACTCGACAAGAACTTCTTTTGAGAGTTCATATCTGATGAAAACTGAATATATGGAAATATAAATCGCTCGAGACTCACTGCTAGAGACAATCTTGCACTGAGAAGGCAGTGATACGTGGCTCGGGACTGAGAAACTCCCGAGGAGGACAGCAAGGAGACAGATAGCGAACGACAACATGAATAAGAAAATGACGGGGAGAAGCAGAGCTATGATGCACCGAACTATCAGGCCCAGGATGCCGTTCTTTACGCAGGTCTCCGCATCCGGAGCGGACGACACGTCCTCGTCGGAGGAGTCCATCCACGCGCCGCTGATGACCGGATCCCTATCGACAATCAGCGGAACAGGAAGGGTTTCCCACCGGAAACATGGACCTCCGCCGGCCGGAAACGCATCGGCCGTAGGGAGACAGGGGTCAAGGTGAAAGGGATAAGGCGCCGGACAGAGTCAATTTTGTCCGTCCGGCGAAGGCACGCCACCGATGGCTGAGCAATGGAGAGAGAAGATTTGTTGTCTGAAAGGGGGTCAAAAAGTCAACGGCGGAGATCCAACGGGCCGAGGACAAATATACGGAGTCCATTAGGCCCAATATATATACACATATACACTAGCATATATATATACATACATATGTATATATATATATATACCAGTGGCCTTCTCTTACCTTACAGGATTTCGAATTTCAGACTCACAGTAAAAAGTGATGGAATTGCATTTCGCCCTGCGGAGATGATTGGGTTTCCCCAACTAGAAGTCATGTAGTACAGTAGAGAGAGAGAGAGAGGAAATTACCAAAAAACCGGGCAAATGGACAAGAAAAGGAGAAAGGAAAGAACAAGGAGGGCACTTGCCATCATTGGGCCTCTGACACCAAGGCACCATGTCAGGACAAACAATATTATGAGAAGATAATAGAAAGGACAAAGTATGCGAGCTGCAACACGGAGTGGGCCTTCGCCGGTGGAGACCACCGTCTCTGCCGGGACCGTCAGGCGCTACCAATAGGCTGCAACTCGATTAAGGGGATAGCGCTACTGGGGACGGTCGAACCCATAAAAATGGAGACCAGATTCAAGTACAAGCTCAACCTGATTCTTAAAAATGAAACTGGATCATGAAGGATATCAGAAAATCCTGCGTGGTAGTTAGTGTTTCCAAGCCTAAGCCCAACCTATTTCTTGTGACTAGACGGTACAAGTTGTCCAAGCTCGGTTCACCCAGTTATCTCGTATCACAGTTGAACTACTTGCAGCAGAGCAGAGCCTGCTGGATTTGGAATAGTAAATGAGCGGTGAAAATGAGAAGGTGGGATCCAACCGAAAGCTTACGTACGTAGAATGTCCGTTTCCTTTTCCTTTACCTTTTTTTTTTTCTTCACTTTCTCCTCTCTTTCTGCGTCCATATCTTACCTGTAATCAACATGAAAAAGCTCGGAAGCAGAGTTACCATTATTACAGGATTTCAAGCTGCAGCAAGAGAGGGAGGGAGGGAGAGAGAGATGAGGATAGAGGTCTCCGTTTAATGCACACGCATCCCCTTCTTCTTCAGAATCATGGGGTGCAAGGTGCATACCTCTCTTCGACTCTTCTTAGTCTTCTCTACCTCTTTCTTTCTCTGCATTTATTAAGAAAGACGAGAGACCTGGGACAGAGATCCATCTTCATTCAGTACCTCTTCCTGTTGGGTCTCCGCAGAATCTGAGCGTAGTTCAACACTTCATCTCCTGCCGAGAGATATAAACGGAAGAAAGAGAGACTTCTCGGAGACAGAGGTACATGGCTTCTGCCACTCTATTTCGCGTGTCGGATGTTGGGCATTGCCTTTTTTACTCCACACTAGTCCAGCTTCAGCCTTTCTCACTCCAGTGCTCATTTTTACTGGGCTTCACATCAGATCTGATCCCCATTGCTGGGGAGTTGTCCCGCAAGAGTGTGCCTCGTTGTCTTATTATGACTTTTAGCATTGTTCCTTCCTTGTACCCTGTTGTGCTCTCCATCAGCCATTTCCTCACTTTTCCACAGTCTCAGTTATGGCTGATTGAAGAAGTGAGCAATGAATTACTTCTTTTGGTTTAAAACTTTCATGGGCTATTCTTCATGTAATTTCTCCTTTTTCCTTGGGGAACCGAACTGGTAAAAACAGAGGAACTTGCAGGAAATTGGCTGTTTCCATTCGCAATTTTCCTTTCCCCCAATCAATGGCTTCTTTTCGCCTTTGCCAATTAATGGATGAGAGAGAGAGAGAGAGGAAAAGGCAGGTCCTTTGGCTTCATTTCGACGTCTATGTTTGTTTGGGTCGGGCCCCAGGACATTGAAGGAAAAATATATATGTATACATATATATAAAGGCAAACTTGGACATGACAAGAAAAAGTAATATATGCGGTTCAAGGTTGCTGTCAGATTTTGCAACCTTGCTAGTATTTTCAAGGGCATTGACCCATAGATCTGCAGTGCATTAGTTCTCTCTTTCCCTCTTACGGTGGAAGTGTCAATCCGGTCTGTTGCTTTCCCTCTTTCTCTGCTTATTCATGCGGAGTTTCAAGTTTTCAGCAGCTCTCGCTGTTAGATGTTATGTTCTGATCTATTCACAGTTCTGTGGTGAACTTGGATAAGCTGTTTGCTTAATCTTCTCTTATGATCCAGATCTAGCATACTTGATATTCGGTTATCCGATGGAGCTGCAACCTGGAATTTTTTCTGTCCATCGTGTTTTGCAGATTTTATTGGGATCCTGCAATTGAGTTGCTGGAAGATGAAGCATAAGGATGGAAAACCAGGGAACCAACAGAAGAAGAATAACCTAGTCGTTCCCATGACGATAATGCTCATTGCACTTTGTGGCTTTTCATTCTATCTCGGACGAATCTTCTGTTCTGAGAAGAACGAGCTTGGAAATTTGAAGGAGGTTGCCAAAGCTGTCCCAGCCCCGAAAGAAACGGCAGTCTCTCCGCTTCAGATTAAGTCCATCACTTTCCCTGAGTGCAGCATTGAGTATCAAGATTATACTCCCTGCACGGATCCACGGGTACTGTATCAACTCCAAAGTTCACGATCGCTGTCAAGTGTTCCCAAACTAGAACCGGTAGTTGCCAGGATTACTCGTGGAAGCTGTGATCTAATGCCATGTTTAACATAAACCCATTAACTTGTTAAATTTGTAAAATTCTATTGAGTTTGACCCATAGTGATCATTTATCAAAACCCAACCCTTGGAACACGGTACAGCGCTAAGTGATGTGTTTTGACTTCCCTGGAGCCTCTGGTTGGCTGATATTTCCACCATACTTGGCCCCATATTTCACCCACAGAGTAGTACATATGTGTGTATTACTTATATTTGGCCTTGCATTTGCAAGATTTATTTCGGTTTACTATTGCAGGGATGGAAAAAGTACGGCATGCACCGGCTCACTTTCATGGAGCGCCATTGCCCACCGATTTCTGAAAGAAAGGAATGTTTGATTCCACCACCTAATGGTTACAAGTCACCCATCAGATGGCCAAAGAGCAGGGATGAGTGCTGGTACAGGTATTACTTTTGTCACTATGATTCTACCGTGAAACATCAACAAAATGGGGAAAGATCTTGCTCATCTGACGTTAAAACGTCTGCTCTTGGAGCATATTTCAGGAACGTGCCGTACGATTGGATCAACAAGCGGAAATCCAATCAGAATTGGCTGAGGAAACAGGGTGAGAAGTTCCTTTTCCCCGGTGGAGGTACCATGTTCCCTAATGGTGTCAGTGCCTATGTCGATTCGATGCAAGATTTGATCCCCGGAATGAAAGATGGGACAGTTCGAACTGCCATTGACACGGGGTGTGGGGTTAGTCTCCAGCTCAACTTACCACTAGCATGCCTCTTTCATTTTCTTTTGCTTATACTAGTACGACTATTTTATGTGAATTTCTTTGATGCGATGTGTTCTTGATAAAGATGTGCTTATGTTGTTTATAAGGTTGCGAGTTGGGGAGGCGATCTATTAGATCATGGCATACTAACAGTTTCTCTTGCTCCAAGAGATAATCACGAAGCCCAAGTCCAGTTTGCCTTGGAACGCGGGATTCCTGCCATTCTCGGCATCATCTCTACCCAACGCCTTCCTTTCCCTTCAAACTCATTTGACATGGCTCATTGCTCTAGATGCCTCATCCCATGGACTGAATTCGGTATGTGGTTTCTTTTATACAGTGTAAGCTATCTGGAACTTCCAAGTCCTAATTACTTGCAGAATAACCGGTATGATGCTGTTTTGGTCAAAAGAAGTTCATATTATGTTGCAGTGGATCATCTGCAGGCTCATTAACTCTTTCCCTGTGTCAACACTGTAATCTCTATAGATTTTCTTTAGGATACCAAGCTCATGTGTACATTTACACGGTCGGATTAGTTTAAAAGCGCATCCTGGGTTCCATAGTCTCTTGGCAATGCCAATGCAAAAACATGAGATCTCTCTTGTTCACATAGGAAAAGGTTTTAAAAAGANTGGGTTCCATAGTCTCTTGGCAATGCCAATGCGAAAACATGAGATCTCCCTTGTTCACATAGGAAAAGGTTTTAAAAAAAAATGAGAAGTCCAATCTATTTTTGTCACCTCTGATTGACAAATTGTTTGGTATGTCTTTCTCTCAGGAGGAATCTACCTCCTAGAGATAAACCGTATCCTCCGTCCTGGTGGATTCTGGGTCCTCTCCGGGCCGCCTGTGAACTATCAACGCAGATGGCGAGGGTGGAACACGACAATAGAGGAGCAGAAAACCGACTATGCCAACCTCCAGAAACTCCTCTCCTCGATGTGCTTCAAACTCTACAACAAAAAGGACGACATTGCTGTGTGGCAGAAGCCCTCAAACTCGAGCTGCTACAGCAACAAGCTGTCCAAGCCCAACGCTTACCCATCGAAATGTGATGACAGCCTCGAGCCCGACTCCGCCTGGTACACTCCTCTCAGGCCCTGCGTGATGCTCCCCAGCCCGAAACTCAAGAAATCCGACCTGAACTCGATCCCGAAGTGGCCCAAGAGACTGCACGTTCCACCGGAGAGGCTCTCCGAGATATTCGGTGGCAGCGACAGTGCCTTCAAGCACGACGACAGCAAGTGGAAGGTGAGAGCCAAGCACTACAAGACGCTGTTGCCTGCACTCGGGACCGATAAGATTCGGAATGTGATGGACATGAATACAGTCTACGGAGGGTTTGCAGCAGCTCTGATTGACGACCCGATTTGGGTCATGAACGTAGTCTCTTCATATGGTCCGAATACACTCTCTGTGGTCTATGACCGTGGACTGGTCGGGACTTACCATGATTGGTAATCATTTTACTTCTTCTGATGCGCTTATTTTCATGAGTGAAAGGTCTCTGCTCTGGCGTCCTCGTAACTAATCCGATTTTTTATGATTTAAAAAAAAACATTTTGTAGGTGTGAAGCTTTCTCGACGTATCCTCGGACGTATGACCTTCTTCATCTGGACGGTCTGTTTACTGCTGAGAACCAGAGGTACGATAACCTACTGTACTTTCCCCTGTGTTTTCTTCATTGATGACATCCTGAAGTAGATAATTGCGGTTTTGAGAATGGTACTTTTGTGGGCAGATGTGACATGAAGCTTGTCCTCATGGAGATGGACCGCATCCTCCGTCCCAATGGCTACACAATCATTCGAGAGTCAAGCTACTTCATCGATGCTATTGCTTCCATCGCAGAAGGCATGAGATGGGGTTGCCGGGGAGAAGACACCGAGTATTCCGTTGAGAAGGAGAAGATGCTGATTTGCCAGAAGAAGCTCTGGTACTCTTCTTCTTCCTCCAGCCAGAGCTAAGTCGGACAGCTACAAACATGAGCAGTGTCTCATGGGATCGATCGCCGAGGATAACAACCCCGGGACCGTAAGTGCAGTGAAGTTGGTTGCAGCCACGGGAAATATTTGTTTACGTATAAATCAAGTAGCAGGGAAGAACCACATTCATATTCTATTAATTCAAGTAGCTTCTATGTAACAGGAATCGGGAATACTCCCCAAGAGTCTAGGATGTCCCATTTTCCCTTTCTTTCATTTTTTTTGGGCACTTCTCACTAAAGATATTAAAGAGACTGGTTTGGCACGGAACTAATCCGTTAAAATCCATAACCAATTTGGGCGGTCTCCCAAACTGGTCCATTAAACTGCAATCGGTCCGGCACATTTTTCGATTGAATTGGCTAGTAATTGTTTGGTAACCTATCTAAAACTATTGCAAAGTGATCCGAACCTAAAAAATCATACAAATTAATAATTAGATTTTATCAGTTCAATTTAATTTNCAAAGAAGCCCAAACTATGAACAAACCGCTTATAAACAAATCCGGACTAATTTATGTTTTCATGAATCATGGCATGTAAACGGAACCAGCCCGTTATACTTGACAACCGAGTCCTAATTAAGTCAAATGATTTTAAACCCATTTTAAACTAGTATAAAGTGTCCATTTAATATCTTCACTTCTTGCCATGATTTGGAATTTGGGGCCTTTGCTCTATTAATATATGTGTTTATAGAGCTCCCACAGTCCCCGGAGTTGAAGCAGGCATCATCCACTTATTAGTGGTACAATCTTTGCTCTTCCTTTTACCTTCTCTTCCCTTGCTGCTCACCTTTTTCTATTTGCAGCATTCATTTGGGATTCCAAAGGTTAGCTCCTGCGCNCTCACCTTTTTCTATTTGCAGCATTCATTTGGGATTCCAAAGGTTAGCTCCTGCGCCATAATATAATTTAAAGAGAAGGAGAAGAGGTAGGACATACGTACCATGAGAATTAAATTCACGGCCTTCCAGCACCGTCGGAGACTCTCCCGGTGCAACCTGTTAACCTCCGATGGAATATTCAAACGGTATACAGCCCCCAAAGAACTTGAAGAGCCATATGAACTGTCGTCAGCTGAATTTGGAAGATTTCCTCAAAGTGGACATTTGTTCCAATGAATAGTATCTTCCTCTGGTGGAATCAAGATCACTGGGCAGGAAACATTCACAGCACCAAACCCACAAATCATTTCATCCCCCTTTTTTTTGTTTTTGCTTTCTGGCCACCCAAAACTCCCTAGGGTTTTAGGCATATAAAGATCCAGTGATCATCAGCATGTGCCACCTCCTTATGGGTAAAAATATTCGATTTGAGGCCTACTCACCACATATTATTCGGTTTCGGCGTATCTTTCATCTGAGACTTAAATTCAATTAATCTCCCACTTATTTTTCATGAGGGGAACTACAGCTCTATGGTGATCGGTCCGGAAAAAAAAAAAGAAAAAGAAAGGCATGAAACTTTTTCTCGCCAGTCTTCGACGACTATTTGATGGCCGACAGCCATTCTGACCGCATTCGTCGCGATAATCCAGCAGCGCCCTTTTCCCGCCCGAGTCTCCCAGTCGAAGTCGGTGGAAATCGCCTCCGGCCTTCCATCCAATCTTTCGGTGGAAATTACTGGGGTGGTTTTAGCCGTCTGCCGGCCGTGATATCATAAACCTGACGTATGAAAAGGATTCCCACTCACAGAAAGTATTCTTGGTAGTGGCGGGTGATCAGAGAGAGGTGGAAAGGACCGTGCTGGTGCTGAGATATTATGAGCCGATGGATGTGAGACACAGTGATCTTTTGAGGACCACCGACCATCAAGATGGGTTAGACACCTTACTTCTCACTTCATGCCTGGACTTGCTTGGAGATATTCTCCTCTCATTGGTATACCCACGATTGGTATGATTCAATTGAATTTAACCCTAGTAAAATTTCATATATATTGTGAATTTTAATTAAAAAATAAGTTCAATTCAATTATCTATAACTCGACTGAATGTCTTCTCGAAATAAGTCATGTTTATCAAAAAACTAGTTCGAGCAAATCTTGAGATCCTCCACGAC